>PVJH01002184.1:26658-177085 GCA_004026705.1 Nesogale talazaci | reverse complement strand
TATCAGTAGGTTGTGAAGGTCTGTGTCTGCTTGGTAGGAATGGTAGTATTGCGCTTGATAAGAACAGTCATGACTCCACCAGCAGGTTCAATACCCAGGGAAAGTGGAGTGACATCCAAGAGCAGCAGGTCCTGAACATTTTTGGATTTGTCTCCAGATAAGATGGCTGCCTGAACAGCTGCACCATAAGCAACAGCCTCATCAGGGTTGATACTCTTGTTCAGTTCCTTTCCATTGAAAAAATCCTGAAGAAGTTTCTGGATCTTAGGAATACGGGTAGAACCACCCACCAGGACAATGTCATGAATCTGTGACTTGCCAAGCTTAGCATCCCTAAGGGCTTTCTCCACAGGGTCCAGGGTGCCTCTGAACAGGTCAGTATTCAATTCTTCGAATTGGGCCCGGGTGATAGAAGTATAAAAGTCGATGCCTTCATATAGAGAGTCAATCTCAATACTGGCCTGGGTGCTAGAAGAAAGTGTGCACTTTGCACGCTCACAAGCAGTGCATAGGCGACGGACAGCTCTCTTATTCTCACTTATGTCTTTTTTGTGCTTGCGCTTGAACTCGGCAATAAAATGGTTGACCATTCGGTTGTCAAAATCTTCTCCACCCAAGTGGGTGTCTCCAGCTGTAGATTTTACCTCAAAGATGCCATCTTCAATAGTGAGGATTGACACATCAAATGTGCCACCTCCCAAATCACAGATCAGCACATTTCTCTCAGCACCCACCTTTTTGTCCAAGCCATAAGCAATTGCAGCAGGAGTCAGCTCATTGATGATTCTAAGTACATTGAGGCCAGCAATGGTTCCAGCATCTTTGGTAGCCTGGCGCTGAGAGTCATTGAAATAGGCTGGTACAGTGACGACAGCATTGGTGACCGTCTTCCCAAGGTAGGCTTTGGCAATTTCCTTCATCTTTGTCAGAACCATAGAAGAGACCTCCTCTGGATAGAAGCTTTTTGTTTCACCCTTATATTCTACTTGGACTTTAGGCCTGCCTGCATCATTCACCACCATGAAGGGCCAATGTTTCATATCAGACTGGACAACACCATCATCAAATCTTCGTCCAATCAGACGTTTGGTATCAAAAACTGTGTTTGTGGGATTCATAGCAATTTGATTCTTTGCGGCATCGCCGATTAATCGTTCTGTGTCTGTAAAGGCAACATCGCTTGGGGTGGTTCGGTTGCCCTGATCATTTGCAATTATTTCCACTTTTCAGTGCTGAAATACACCCACGCAGGAGTAGGTGGTACCAAGATTGATGCCAACGGCGAGTTCCTTAGACATGATTGCTCAGGTTAGATGCCGGACCAGGGGAAGTTACAAAAAAAAAAAAAAGTAAATTGCTGAGGTGCAGCTGCGCTAAAATGCACACTGCCTTCTTATCAGCAATGTGTAAAACAATGTGTGTCTGGTTTCTCTACATCCCCGCAAACACTTAGCCATGCTGTTGAGTGTAGACTTGGTACCTCATTGTGGTTTCAGTTTGTATTTCCCTGATGACTAATGAAGTTGAGAATCTTTTCATATGTTTGTTAATCATTCATATATATTCTTTAGTTATATATAAATATTTTAAAACTACTTCCGGGAAAGAGTTCACATTGATCCAGAAGGGAAATTAATATTTTGTGACTTAGGATCAAATGTACAAGAACTCAGTTGCTGATGGTGTATGTTCATAGACTTTCTAACAATACTTGCTAGAAATGAAAATCTCAAACAGGAATAATCAATTTACTGTCCATATAGATATGATCATTGGAACAATGGTATTGAATCCCAACAGGCAGGAGAAAAGTGAAGAAGTAAGTGATAGATATGGGGCATATCTTGGGGAAGAATTTGTAGACATTGGGGAGAAATGGAACCAGGATTTTCAGAAAAGAGGTTTTGTGTGCATGTGTGGTGTGTATGTGTGTATACAAGAGAGAAAGAGACAGACAGACACATGCACACACGTGCGCACACACATACTTCTTTTCATAAAGGAAGGAGTGGGTATTGGAGTTCTCAAAAAATTCTTAAATTGTTCTCAAAAAATGCTGAGGCAACAAAGACTATATTGTAAAGAGTTACAGACAACTAATTTTATACTGTTTCAAAAGACTTCCATATCTTGGAAGCAGCTGCTTTGCAAAGCCTCACTTGGCATAGAGAATATTTATGGGCTGAACATGATAATGGGACTAGAGGAAATAAAAGAGAAATAGAGGAAAGAAATAAGAGGCAAAGGGCATTTATAGAGATTTAAATATATGTACATATGTAAATGTACTTATATATAATGATAGGGGAATAGATCTATGTACATATATTTATATGTTAAGTATTAAGATAGCAGATGAACATTAGGCCTCTACGCAAGTATTTTTGCAATGCAAGAACACTTTGTTGTAATAACCAGGCATTCCATGATGCTCACCTTTCCTACACAATCAATGAAGACAAAATGTGTGCATCAGCAAATATGATGACAAAAGCTCATGGTGCCCCACTGTCATAAGGTATAGCATCTGGTGTCTTAAAGTCTTGAAGATAAACAAGCAGCCATCTAGTTGAGAGGCAACCAAGCTCACATGGAAGCAGCACACCAACTTGTGTGATCATGAGATGCTGATGGGATCAGGTATTAAGCATCAAGACTCAGAGCAAAAAATAATATTAATGTGAATGAGGGGAGTACAGAGTGGTTACTCAAAGCCCATCTGTAGACAATTGGACATTGCCTTACAGAATTGTCCCAAGGAAGAGATGAACCAGACAGGGTGTTGTATGGGACTGACAAAACGTTCAATAGTCTCTAGTTCTTTAATGCTTCCCCTGCATCCCTGTCACTACCATGACCACAATTCTACATTATAAATCCAGCTAGATTAAAGCAAGTACATGGATACAGAGAAGAGCTGGAAACACAGGGAGTTTAACCCTGTGTTTAACCCAGGACAGATAAACCCTCAGGGCCAATAATGAGAGTAGTGATACCAGGAGAGTAAGGGAAAGTTGGGGGGAGAAAGAGGGAACTGATTATAATGATCTACATATGACCCCTTCCCAGGGGGATAGACAACAGAAAAGTGGGTGAAGACAGACATTGGTAAGTGTAAGACATGAAAAAGTAAGAATTTATAAATTGTGAAGACTTCATGAGGGAGGGAGGGTGGGGGAGAGGGCGGGAAATGAGGAGCTGATATTAAAGCCCCAAGTAGAAAAAAAAAAGTTTTATAAATGATGATGGCAACAAATGTACTTGACAAATGTACTCAAAAAAGAGATGAATGGATAGATTGTGATAAGAGCTGTATGAACCTTCAGTAAAATGAAGGGAAAAAAAGAAATTAAGTCTCAGAGAATCCTTCTCCTTTTAATTCATGGCAATTCTGTAGTGAATCTTTAACTTCCTATGATAGCCCATGTCTTGTATTTCTGTGTTGTTTTTTTTACCCCTTGTGTCACAAATGTAACTTTTCAAGTTTGGTGGGTATTTAAAGAAAGTGAGCTTTGAAGTTTTCTAGCTTCACCAAGAATGGGTAATGAGAAGGTTGCTTTTCTCCAAGGACAAGTAGGATTGAGTAGGTTACCATATGGAACCGGGATACTACTATATACACCTTTATGGAGTTCTATGAAGCTTAAAGAAAATAGAATACAAGGATCTTCAAAAACTTTATGGGAAATTCATATTATGAGAAATGGTGCTTGCATTTTAAGTTTTCTTTCTCACACATCTGCGATATTAAGAAGGATAAAACATTTCTTTGAAAGGAACTCAGGCCAGAGAAATATGGATTCTGATAGAATTAAAACAAGAACAAACATTTAATTTATGCTGATTCTTGGATGGTGAAATAATTGATTCTTTACAAAATGTTTATGGGAAAAATGTCCCAAAGAAATCATCAATTTACAAATGACAACTTGTTTAAAGAAGGGACGAGATGATGTTAACAAGGAAGCCTACAGTATTAGACCCCTCATTATCCACTTGCAAGGAAAATTATCCTGTCCCTGTCCTACTTGAAGAGGACTGGCAATTCACATTAGAAACAACAGCCATCCCCACAGAATCTCAATGGGTTCAGTTTACACAATTCTGACTGACAACAATAAAGTTAAACAAAATTTCTTTAAAATTGGTGTTGAATGTTTTGCACCTGGCTCAGTTGCAACCAAGACCAGAACTTTCCATTGTTTTTAAACAAGTGGGATAAGGATCTTGAAACAAATCTTGGAAGAATTATATGATAGAAAATGAAACATGGCTTTACCAGCTGATCTTGAAGCTGAAACACAAAACAATGGTGACCGTGAGGTGCAATTGGTCCCATCAAAGCAAACTCAGACTAATTAAGAGCAAATATGGCAATAATTTTGCTTTTTTAATGCTCAAGGCACTTGTTGATTTTCTGGAGGACCAAACATACTTGCTAGAAGAGTGTTTTTAACGGTAGCTAAAACTTTAACAGAAAAGCATCCCCACAGCTTCCTCAGAGAGCCCTTCTGTACTGTGACAATGCTCTTGCTCATTCCTCTCTTCAAACAGGGTGATTTGAAGAGAATTTCTATGGAAAAATTTCTTTTTGTATTCTAATCTTTAAAGAAATTCTTTTAAGGCAATCTATTTTTCTTCAGTTAATAATGTAAAAAGACACCATTGATTAAATCCCCAAGACCAAGGCTGTTCTTTTTTTGTTGTTGTTAAATTACTTTTTTATTTAAAAAATATGTACACAAGGGGAATTTCATAAGGAGATGAGAGAGAGCAATAGCACAAATATTTGAAGAAATAATTTAGAATATTTCCCCAAGTTATTGAAGGGTATGAATCTACAAATCCAAGAAGCTCAAAAAACACAAGTCAGATGAACCCAAGAAGATCTGAACAGTTAGGCTCTCAAAAGTTCAAGAGACAAAATTCTCAAAGGGGAGAGAAATAAATAAACTCAAGAACTTTCACTAACAGTATGTCATTTTTTCCTCAGAAGCATTAAAGATCCAGAACCCAATAGAATGATTTATTTAAGGGTTGAAATAGTTTAGGGGATGGGAGCTGGAGAACTTTCAAATAAGAATCATATACCCATTTAAGTTATTTTTCTAAAATGAGGATGAAATTAAAACATTTCCAGATATCTAGAAATGGAGGGAGTTCAAACCAACCGGACTAGTCGGCTTATCAAAATGATTCATGGGGGTTCTCTAACTGGAAGCAAAAAAGATCCTAGAAAGTGATTCAAAGCTGTACATAAATAAGGAGCACTAATAAAGGGAATAATATGGGTAAAAATGAGGTAGTCAAGTGAAAAAGTTCAGGGAAAAATACCATTATCTTTATTTCCATTTTCCCAAATCTTTTTAAAGTTCCTTAAGTATAAATAGTTTATCTTTCTTTTTCTCTAGGAAAGGAGTAAATGTCTAAGATCATAACTTAACAAGAGTGCCTTGACCTTGATGCAGCTGATGTTGAGAAATAAAGTTAATACTTTTATTTTTATTTTTAATTCCCTTTCCCATGAATTTTATGAAATCCCTCATAAATAAAGCAGCCAGCACTTCATAAATCCACTTCCTCAACTGGGATCTCCACTCCAATGTTCACCACACACTGCCCTATGTACCTCTGAAACTCAGAGCAACTGACACAGTACCTTGAACAAAGAAAGTGCTCCTGGAATTGGTGATTCATGTCCTTCCAATAATATACCTGAAGACATTCAGATTGAGCTTATTTTGTTTCTCTCTCCACACTCATCAGCAAAGTAAAATGTAATATTGAATCACAAATATTTGTTTACCTGTTCTTATTCATTTAACAAGTCGTTACTAAGCCACTCTACATAGCAAATGCGAAGCCTGGTATTGGAAACAAAGAAAGTAACAACACCCCTGCTGCTGTAAAGAAGCCCTGGTGGCAAAGTGGCTACACTGCACGTTGTGGCTACATGTTGGGCTGCAATCTTCATGGCAGGCAGTTTGAAATCAGGAGTTCCCAGGAACAGAGACTGAGTTTTCTACTCCCATCAACAGTGACACTCTCAAATCCACAGGGGGTCGCTATGAGTCAGCCTCCACTCAATGGCAGTGAGTTTGCTTTTAACAAACTTAGATATAAAACATTTCTTTTAATTCTAAGCAAGAACAATGTTCCACAATGGCAGCTTTGCTATGAGTAGAGTCTTAACTTAGAAGCCAGTTATTTAAACTCCTGACCTGTGGCTACTTTGTCCTACATGGTTTGCATTATGTTCAGTGAGAGGCATTCGTTATAAAAGATGGCATCTGGATAAATAGCAAATGCAGGGAGAAGAAATTCCTAGGAGAGCATGTTGTATGCAGGAGTAGGAAGTAGATTATTCGTTTCCGGGAGATGGGGAAGGGAATGGAGCTTAACTTAAAATGGGCACAAGAAAAAACTGGGGGCGGTGGTGATAGAAATATTCTAAGACAGATTATGGTGGTGTCACGGTGTCCAATCAGTTCATTGGGGTTTGACTTTCTGTTGAGCGGGGGTGTTGTCTTAGGATGGGTTCTTCAAAGAAGCAAACAAGTTAAGCACATATATGTAGTCAAGAGGGGTTTATATCAGAGAAATGACTCACACAGTTGCAGAGACAGACTATCTCCAAGTGTGTAGCTAGATGTCAGGCTGGAGGCTTCTTCAGAATCGCTTAGCTGCAGGAGCTGATGAACCAACATTGATCGGGAGGTTGGGTGGAAAGCTTCTGGCTTCTGAAGTGGACAAGTCCAAAGTTGGTAGGTAAGATGGTGACTGCCAAGATTAACAGAAAATACAGTGGGGTTTTGAATCATGGCCAAAGAACTAGAGGCCAGACCCAGGAAAAAGCAAGCAAGTTTTTCCACATTTATACATGAAGCAAACCAGATCTCCAAAGAGATCTCATCATAGAAGAGTACAGGGTCTTAACTGACAAACCACTGAGAATCCTGGCCCAGCCAAGTTGACACAAATCTTAACGATCATAGATCAAAGCAGAATGAACCTGCTCAAAATGCTGGGTGGTGATTACGCAATTCTGCTAATGTGCTAAAGCATTTTGAGTTGTTCACTTAAAAGTATTGCTAATACATGTTAAATCTACTTCAGCAATACTTTTAAAAAAACAGTAAAACCTTTCACAGAGTCTGAAGAAGCAAAATTGTCTGGTCAACATTGATGCTAAATCCTGATTTTTCCACTCAACTTGCTATCTATACATAAAAATGTTACTTAACCTACTTAAAGCTCTGAAAATAGTATTTTTCAATCCTTTAGAGTTTTTTTTAAGAATTAAAGGAAATTGTGCATATAAATTGTATAAGGCTTTCATTTAAGGTTAGTGACACTGTTTTACAAATTCATCACTTCCCATCGGCTTTGTTTCTTGCTGTTCGTAGCATTGGTTATAAGGAAATTTTTCCATCTATTCCTGTCTTCCCTAATGCCAGGATATTTTTTTTGCATAGAATTTAGTTGATTTATAGGTTTCCAATATACCTTGAGCTTGAAATACTGCTTAGCATGATCTACCCATGGGTTGCTAGCCACTTATGTGAGAGTGTCACTTGAAGGTAGATAAGCAACTTTAATAAAGCTCAATGTGTTAACATGGGTACTCTGTTGTATGCCCTTATATCTGGGAAGCTCACCACCCTTCTACAGATGTTATCAAAAGGATTCTACTGCACTCATGACAGGTGGAAGGAGCAAGGATTCCGAGGAGAACCTCCTTCTGTAATTGTCTTGCAATTGCTTCACAGAGATTTGGAAAGATTTGCAGGAATCGTACGCAAACACAGAGAGGTGGCAGAATGTAGACTCTTTGAATTCTCTCCTACTTTGGAGATCAAAAATGCAAATGCTTTAGAGACCAGGCAGTTAGAGTGAGTGAGTGAGTTTCATGTCAGAACCTTAGAGCTCTTTCAAGTTGACTTTCACTTTTCTTCTTTAAAGAGATATTTGTGGGTACATTTGTTTTTCTTTTTCATAAGGAAAGCAACTGTGCAAGTGTGATGATTAATTGGGACTGGTTGACCTTAGGGCGTGGCAGACTGTGGTGAATGAGAGGATCCCTGTACCTTTGGAAGGGCGCCTCTATTCATAAACTCCTTCTGTAATTTCCATGTGAGAATGGGGCTCATTTCTTTTAAAAAGTTAGAGCCAGCTTTTTGTGAAATCTCCTGTTTTAAAAATATTCCCAACATGATAAAAGTCAACCCAGCAAAATACATCTACCAACCAAATATGACCCCAGATTTAATGCCTCTTCACAAATCGGATGAAATGATATGTGTTCAACAAGAAGCTAAATAGAGCCTAGGAGGATGAGGTGAGGAGGAGATTCCTGTGTTTGGTAAGGCACTGAGGTGCCTTCTTTTTGATTTCTACTAGACATAGAATCTCTTCCTGAAGCTGAACCATATTCTGGCTATCCCTAGTTGGAGATGAGTGGGTAGCATTGCACAATGCCAATTATGAGGTGCGCATGAGAATCACATTCATTTTTTCTTGACCAGCATGCGGCATTTTAATAATTTTTAGCATTAACATCTTGTTAATGATCTAAGATCATCTTAAATTATACATGGCACAACTCAAGAGTGCCTTTGCAAAATCAGTGTTGACTGGAAAGACTTTAAAACTAAGAACCTGTGTTGAATTGATATGTCTACCTCCACCTCAGATTTAGAGAGGTATTTTCAAGGAAATACTTTTGCTTTCTGTCAACCTGCTTCATATATTTTTTTGCTTAAACACACCCAGTGCTTATTTTAACCTATTCCAAACCAACCTAATGAATGGAGCACTTAAGTGGAGATAACTAAAGTTATAGCTAACCCCCATTACTTGGAGCTACATTATAAAATTGTACGATCTAACATACATTTCATTGTTTGACACAGGGTCTCTGCTAATATGTGGTAATTCTGAAGTTTTCTTTTCAACTGAACTTGGTCTCCTCGACACTACTGGTATGAAAGGTAGGATTTTTGAGCCATACAACTTGGGTTTGTATGTCTCCCCAGTCTCCCCATCGTTCAGCTCATGCTCCTTTGAGGCTCAATTTCCTTCTTATCAAAATGGGAATAATGATACTCATCTCTCTGGATTATTATATTTGGCGCACAGTAGGTGTGCATGATGGTAACTGTTATCATTATCATTGCTGCTGAGAAGGAAAAATGAAAAATCGAACTGACTCACAACTCCTTTGCAATGATCAATAGAATAGTTCTAGTTGCTTCTTTTCCAGTTTATAAAGCAAAAGCTGCAAACGAAGAAACCAGCTGGTGTTGCGCCATCCCTTGTAGCCAACAAAAACGAACGGTATAGACTGGTGCTCTTCCTGGAGCTCAGTCTAGCATGTGTTATTGCACTCTTAACAAGAAATACAGTTTGGGGTGTTCTTGACAAGAAATGTGCTGCTGCTGCTATCATTTTGTCTTACACAACCTCTTCCCTGAATCTGAGGTTTTCTAGTGATGAATTAATTTCTGCACAGAAGAATGGACCAGTGAGGGACCCATCCTTTGGGTCAAGATGATTTAACAAGATCGTTTGCAGCTAGTTGACATGATGAACCAGTGCAGAGAAAACAGAAGACTTAGTGTGGATTGCTGAAGTTGGCCCTTCTGTTGGAGGGACAGCAGCAATTTTTGTTTTTGCTTTAATTCTAGCATGATTTTGTTCGAGCAAAGCTGGTTCACTTAATGAACTTTACTACATTCTAGCTATGTTCCTGGAATTGTTTTAAATGTTAGTATAAAATGGTGAATAAGGTAGCTAATCCTTCTGTTATAGTGGATGAAGGCAGCTGTCGAAGAAGAAATGCAAAAAGAAAAAAAAAAGTAATACATTCTATAAAATAGATAAATAGAGTCCTATGAATGAATCCTGATTGTGATTGGTTAGGGAAATCTTTTCATAAAAACATCTAGGCTCAAGCCTGAAATGACTACACAAAGCTAATTGTGGTGGAGTGGTGAAACCTTGTAGGAAGAGCAAACAGTGTGTCAAAAGAATTAGAGGGGACATGAAATACTAAAGAAAGGGTCATTCTTTTGCCTAATGATTTTGCCTCTAGCAATTTATGCTAGGGAGAAAACAGCCAATTTATTCCTATTGCTTTTGATAAAAGATAATAGAAGATATATATATATATATATATATATATATATATATATATATATATATCCAAAGACTCATAATGGACTTTTCATTATTTAGTGATGTTTCTAGGTGTGAATCTTTTCATATTTATGTTGCTGTGACTTTATGGAGTTTCTTGAAGCTTGTAGATTGTTTTTGACCAATTTGGGAAATTTTTTTGTCTTCACTTCTTTATATACATTTTTAAATTTCTTTTTTCTCTTCTATTCTTCCAGGATGCCTATTACACATATGTTGTTATGCTTGGTATTATGCTACTGGTCACTAAAACTCTGTTCATTTATTTTTTTCTAACTAATTTCTCTGTCTGTCTCTCTTTTCAAGTAGGATAATCTCTGTTGGTGCATCTTTACATTTAAGATATTTATCTTCGGCCATCACAAATCCACTGTAGATTAATGTTTTCCACCTATTTGGGAAATTTGAGGTAGTTATTTCTCCAAAAAGTTCTCCTGTTCTTTTTAACTTTCTGGTGCTGCTGACACATAATTACCACCAATTTCAATCTTGTCCTAAGCAAGTCTGTGAAATGGAGAAGTACCAAGTGGAGATAATTGTGTCTCCATCCCACTCTTTCCTCAAGGTCAGTTGTAGAGCTTGATCGTTCTTTGCTTCTTGAAACACTTAAGTTGTTTCTTTCTAAAAAGTATAACATCTTGGAATACTCAAATCTAGCTTCCATTGATTGTCTATTTCCTTGGGTATGGGATGCACTTTAATTATATTCATTTGCCCTTTTTTGTGGTTGTTGAAAACTGGACATTTTGAATTATGTATTTGAGCAACTCTAAAGTCTGATTGTTACCTCTGAAAATTATTTTTTTGTTGGGTTTTGTCTATTCATTCTTTGGTTAGTAACTTACATGGTTTAAATCTGTGAAATCTCTCTCCTCCTCCCCTGGTATACAACCACCGTTGTCTCTGATAATTTTTTAAGCCTATAAAGTTACTGGTGTCTGCATAGGTTAGCAGCCAGTAAATATTTGACAGAGGTGGTATTCAATCTATGTAATGAGGTGTGTAGAAAAACACATTCAGAATGGAGGCAACTTGCAGATTTTCCCATCCTTTAGGCCCTTTTTCTTTGTCCCTTCCTGTTGCCTTCGTAGGTATTCTCACCCTCAGAATCAACTGGGAGTGTGAAATGAGCATGGGCCCATGAACAGTTTCAGGCAGGAATATACCACGTCCCACTCTGACTGTAACCTCAGGCAAATGGAGCTGTTGCTTCTCCCCTTGATGACTTCCAAGATCATTGCTTCTCCTGAAACTACCAATGGACATGGAAGCCTCTCAAATCCAGTGAACCCTCTTCTATCTGGCAGGAAGTTACTAACCTTCAAGGCTTGCTCCTCCCTAGTAGCTAGAGAGTATCTGTGTTCATCACGCCTGAGGAGTATTCGAAATGCAGGCAGCCCAGGCAAGAATACAACAGTTTCCCCTTATCACCAAAGTTCAGCAGTTTATCTAACCCTAATGTTTCTCTGATTCTGCTATGTTATTGGGTGGTTTCTAGCATGCTTCAAATTGTGCTTTTGCCCATTTTGTGCATCTTTATAATCATTGTGCTTGTTTTTTGAGGGATGGGTATTGCCCCTCTTCTCACTTGACCATCATAGGAACTCTATGATGTTTACAGGAAATGGGATAATAGTCAGGGGCAAAGATGTTTCAGAGCTATGTGATCTGACCTTGAAAGATTTCAATGGTTTATGGAAAAAGAGAATTACAATGGGTGCAAGTATTTGAATGTGCATCCAAGTGCAAGGTGTGTGCCACTATAAATTCCCAGACTTTCACCAGGGTGACAGTGTGGGTGGGATCGTGAACTCACTACCACTTAGTTGATACTGAGTCATAGAAACCTTTTAAACGGAGTCATTACTTCTGTGGATTTCAGAGGTTGTCAATCTCTATGGGAGCAGACAGCCTCATCCTTCTCCTATGATGGGGCTTATGAGTTTGAACTGCTTGACACTTAATTCACAACATCACCAGTGTTCTTTAGGCAACTGTTACTTTCTCTTAAATTTGGCTTATATTTTCTACATGTGCATGTGTTATTTCACAGTTTGGGAAAACAAAAAATAAGGCACTTTTAACTTAACAGCAAAATAGATAGTGGAAGGGAAGAGAGGAGAGAGACAGGGTTTCGGGAGAAAGATGGGGAAAGAAAACAAGATTATCTTGGGGTTGACAGCCTGCTTAAGGATGGTTGTTACGCATATCAGCCTTCTGAGTTCACACATGCGGACTCCAGGACTTGACAAGAAAGTCATGTGTCTTGTATAATACGGGTCTAGCTATTATAAGAATATACTATTTCCCCATTATTTTAAGGACAGACTCTGTCTGTCAAACTCAATCTGAACTTTGAAGAATGATCCTTTACACTGACCTCTCTCTAATACCCTGCATCCTATCTGTCACCAAATGCTGCCATTTCTTCCTCGTAAATAGCCTACACTACCCCAGGTCTTAGGCATCAATCAATGCCTCTTACTTTTGGATCTTCAGTCTTCCTTCCCTTCACAAGTGCAACACTTCCTAAATGGTCCTTTTTTGTTGTTGGCTCTTGTCCTTCTAATCCTGTTCCCAATACTGCAGCTAGTTCAATCTTCCAAATATGTAATCACAGTCCAGTTTGAAACCATAGATGGACTCCCATTACCCAAAAGTCAAGTCAACCATCCTCAACTTGACCTCTAGACTCCTAGCAACTATGCAATGGTTGAGGACCCTGGCTCAGGAATCCATAACCCATTCGTTCACTTGCTTTCTGAGTGGTGTTGGGTAAGTTGCTTAACCTTGTTAATTTTTTCTTATGTGGAATGGGGATTATGGTATTTTTACTTGCTGATATGATTGGAGAAGATGCAATGAGTCCATACGTATAAAACACCAAAAACAAGGTCAGCCACTCAGCAAGTATTCAGTAAAGGTTACTATTTACTACTGCTTGTCTTCTACTTCTTCTGATTGCTTGCCCTGTACTGCAGCCAGATCACTCCATCTTATACCACCTTCCTGTGGTCCAGGGTAATCCCAGCTACTGTTGCCTAAAGATGCAGACTCCAATCTTTGCTTTCTTATCCTTAATGCCCCCTAAAGTACCCAGTAAGCATCCCCTTATCTATGTTTCTAACTAGTCTATGCATAGGTTTACAAATATACATTCTTAAATTCTGTGTACAAGTCTTTCTCCTCTATTGGATTCAAGGTCCCCATGGCAGGCAGAGTATTTGTCTGTTCGTCACAGTGCTCAGTAACTTCCTGGTGCAGAGTTACAACTCATTGAAGAAAAGGTTTTTTTTATATTTCATTGCTACTCTCTTTGTTGGAAAAGTTTCTTTCAGGCTTACATTTCACCTTTCCATCCAAATTATAATCTCTTGTGGTTGGGCAGTGGGCCCTTACATTACTTGGGTCAGGACTATATCTCTCTAGGGCTGTAGACAAAATGTCATTATACCACTTACATTACATTGATGCTACTTGTGCATGAAACTGCTCCACACATTAGGTTATGTATTTCTTCAAGGGAAACATCTGGCTTGTTTATTTTTCTCCTGTTCTCCCATTCATAATGTTCATATAACAGTAAAAGCACTGGCTGGTTATTTTAGGAGTCTAGTGACCTGGACATTTGAGCATATGTGATTTTGTTTGTTTTTGTTTTTTAGGGTTTTTTTTTGTTTTGTTTTGGGGCATCACTGCCCTCTGGGAGCATATGTGATTTTGAAAGGAGGTTTTCCCCTTTAACCTGATGACTATACCATAAATTACTTGAAACTTTTAGGACAAAGGTCATAATAAAATGAGCTTTCCTATTAATTGTTACAAATAAATGATGTGAATTTCAGTGCAGATGCCATACTTGAATTATAAAGGTGTGATTGCTTTAAGTGATGTAGTTAGATTTGGAGGAGATAAAAAGAGCTTACTCTGGTGAGACCAACATAGACTGCTCTCTACAAAGACTTTAGCTCAAATCAAGTTAGTTCTACAGAAGATAGGTTGCTGTTTGCATATGAGCTCCTTGGAAAGGTTTTTTTTTTTCCAAACTCCCTAAGTATAGACATAGTTCCTCAACATCATGCTTCACTCCTGACCCTGACCTATTTTCTCTTCTCCAATCAATTATATCCCTACATGATATTTTAAAGTGTTGGGAAACAAGGATATTACTTTAAGGATTAAGGTTTGCCTGACCCCAGCCTTGGTATTTTCCATGGTCACATATGCAGGTGAAACATTAGATAAGGAAAGGTAAAGAAAAAGTCATCCATTTGAACTGTGGTGCTGGTGAGGAATAAAGTACCATGGACTGCCAACAGGACAAGCAGATATGTTTAGAGGCAGAATGCTCTTTAAAAGCACGGATGATGAGAAAGCAGTCTGCTGGACTGCTTTCCAACAGAAATGCCAATCTCCACCAGAATGTGGTTCAAAAGCTGTCTCCCAAATTTCTTAGTATAGTTAGAGGAGCACTTTTAATGCTGCATCAGTTTTTTTTTTTTGTGAAACATCTCAATTTCTGAAGCCTTTTTTTTAAAGGCCAATGCTTTCAGCATAACTTGGACTTCTTTCTTGATACTGTGATAGGTAGATTTGTTGTGCCAACATGGCCAATGAAGATGCGTAGGATTTTGAACATAAACAATCAGCTGAAGTGTTTGAATGCCAAATTCTTTTTGATACAGTGCTTCATTATTCCTTCTTTTAATGTTTCCCAAATCATGTAATTTGTTGCTCATGATGAACTCCTTAACTATTGCAACTAGAAGCTTGAATTACTTCTTTGGTTTTTCTTTTTGAGATAGTGAATGGTTTTCTAACTCCAGGTCTTTGAACATTTCCTTACAATACTTTATTTTGTCCTTTGTTCCCAGTCTTTGAAATCTTCTGAACTCTTTTCCTTCATTGTTTCTTCCAGTGATGTTAGCTACTCTACGTTCAAAGGCAAGTTTCACTTTCATCTTACGTCTTTTTTGTTTGTTTCTCTATTACTGCCTTTTTTAATGACCTTTTGGCTTATGTGTATGACACTCTGTTTGTAATCTCACAACCTGTCTGGTCTTCAGTCATTAATGTTCACTGTGTCAAATACATCCTTGAGATGGCCTCTAAATTCAGGTGGCACTTTGAACTTCTTTTAAGTTTTGAGATCTGCAACCTGAATTGCACATGAACAATGAGTGATCTGTTCCATAGTCAGCTACTGACTTTGTGTATAATACTAAGCATTTCAATCAGCGCCTTTCTTCAATGTAGTTGATTTGATTCCTATATATTCCACCTGCTGAGGTCCAAGTGTTGTTATTTGCAATTTTTGTTGCTATTTGCTATTTGTGTTCTTGAAAAAGATGCTTGCAATGAGTTTGCAAAGTTTGTGGGTCTTGTATAATTACATCGTGCGGTCTCTAGAATTGCTTCCATCACCCAAGGTCTGTTTTCCAACTACTGATCTTTCTTGTTTCTAATTTTCACATTAGGATCACCAGTAATTTCCATTGCATTGTGCTTCATATCCCACCAATTTCAGTCTGCAGAAGTTGATTGAAATCTTTAATGACTTCATTTTTTTGCCTCAGTTATTGGTGTACAATAAATAATAGTCATATTAACTGATCTTTCCTGTAGGTGTACAGATATTTTCCTCTCATGGAATGTGTTGACTCTCAGGATAATCTTAAAATGTTCTTTTTGGAAACAAATATGACATCCTTTTTCCTCTCTTTGTCATTTCTAGCTATAGACCATGTGAGTGAGTCATACTGTCCAATATAGACTTATTTGATTCCACTAATGTCTCGGATATCTATCTTTATGTGTTTCATTTCCTTTTTGATGACTGCCAGTTTTCCTCGAGTCATACTTTGTATCATCAACATTCAATTTTTTAATAGATACTTGCAGCTGTTTCTTCTCATTTTGAGTTTTGCCTGGTGATACACCACTTTCTATGTATCTCCTCTGAGTTAAAGACGGCTCAAGGCACAATGATACCCCAAGATGCTAAACTCATGCTAACCTCATTGAAGACCCAATTATGTTTACTTTTTTAAAAAGTATACACATACAGATATGCTTTTAATACAAAAGTAGATGTAGATATATTTATAAAGCAATGTAAAAGAACACATAAAAGTATAAATGTATATATACAGGTATTGTATGTGCATGTCATGGGAGAGTTTTAACAAAGAGATACACCTATTTAATTGATATGATGATATCAATCTATGGAACATTCTTTCCGGCTCACCAGCAATGTCACACTGGCTCCTTCCAGGGCACTCCCTCTAGAGGCAGGCACCATTCTGTGTGGTTTGTCTATTCTTGAACCTCACAGAGAGAGAATTCTGCAGTTTTGGTTGCCTCTGGCTTTTTGTTTTTAATCTAACAGGAGTTCTATGAGCGTTATCATCCTTGCGCATATGTCATAGTTGGTTTTTATCTGTTCATTTGTAATTAGTACTTACAGTGAGCCAGATCATATCCAAAATCCTTTTGCTCGCACTATCTCACTTAACTCTGTGCTATCCTAAGGTACTCACCAATTGCTGTGGAGGTAACTCAAATTCCTGGCAACCCCGTGTGGGTCAGAGTGGAGGTGGATTCCATAGGCCCTTCGGGAACAGATATTTCTGGTTTTCTTCTGAGCCTATTGGTGAACTTGAACTGCCAACCTTTAAGTTAGCAGCCAAGTACATAAACCATTAACACCACCCATGAACTCTAATCCACAGATAGGGCCTGATCTTCCATTCATTTCATAGAAAAGGTTTGGCCAAGTGAAGTAATTTTTCTCAGAGCTCTTAGTGGGGGAGAAAGAACAGATTAAGCTCCATTCTGGTTCCCTATCTCATTCTCGCTAGCACTGGCAAGAACTCAACCTGCTTTTAGAATGAGTGTCAGTCGAATTTGTTCCCTGTCTCCCCTCCCCCCCCCACCTGTTTTAATCTGAAGGTCATATGATAACTTTGAGTCTATTCACAGAAGGGTCTCTATGGGAACTCTCCTTTCATCTGAAGAGGTTGTCAGGCAGTGTTCTTTCCTGCTTGATCCACAGGGCCCCCTTGGGTGTTCTGTAGGTTGGACTCCCAGCTTTTGGCTACATTGCTTAAGAATCCAGGTCTCTGCAGAAGGCTGCCTTGCCTAGAAGATTAAACTGCTGGATGGTGTCTTCCTCTTCCTCCTCCAGGGTGTGATCTTTTATGAAGGAAGCAGAGGTGGCCCAGTCTAACACCATGGCTGCCTTGACATCTCAGCATGTGCGGGTTTCTAAGGAAATGGCAGCCCAGATAGATAGTTCTCTCTGCTGCTGCAGATACTTGGACTTGCTTTCCTCCCAGTCTCCAGTCTGACCGCCTTCCCTGGTGGTGGAGTCGCTCCCTTTCTGGGGTGAGGGTGCTGAAGGGCTGCCTACCTTGCGTAGAATGCAGAGAGTAGCCAGCCCCTGGAGCTCACAAGGGTTACCCGTCAGCTCACAGCACTGCTTTCTTCCATTTCTCTCTGCTCTGTGCAGCTTTCCTTCTGAGCACAGACAGAATTCATGCCTTTCCCCCTGGGCTCCGAACTAAATCCATTACATTTGGTTAAGACATAGACAATGGATAAATACCCCGTTGCAGGAAGGAGAATTAAATAGATAAGCTGAGCTCCGTTTGAGTCTGTGGATCATTGCAGAGGTAATTGGTAAGAAGCTTTGGCCTTCCTTTCTTGATGCAAATGTAGAATGAAGGAAAGACAAGAAGAACAGGGTCAGACCTTTTGGGCCCCTAGCATCAAAGTCAGTACAACAGGCAGAGAGAACGTCCTGCTGCAATTTGCCTTAATTAATAGAGGACAATCAGCTCTTTCACGGATAGGACACTGGTTTCCTTACCTGGTAAAAGTTCCAGGAGCAATGAGTTTTGCCTCATTCATGAGTGTATTCCCAGAATCCCGAAATACCAGCTCATAACAAGCTTTTAATAAATATGCCTCAAATATTTATCGTGCCATTAATTAGTAACATAAAAGCTATTTGGACAGGGACCAGTTACCATGTGTTAGAAGGTTTCCTGACCACAGAGATAAGACAAACCCTGCCTCTGTGACCATGAAGGTCCTGGCCAGATTTGGTTTGAGAGCTCATGGTCCAGAAAACGAATAGTTCTCTGTCTGTCACCTGTCTTCTTCTCCAAGCTATCTTCTTTGACTGGGACCTGCCCCCCCACACACACAATATTGCTAGCTGTCCATTCTTATACAGCACTCAAGCACAGAGACAAAAGGTGCCTGGGCCCATGGCGCGTGGGGCATGCCACCCAAATCCAGCGGTTCACACCCAAGAACGCCACTGAGGGGGAGCCACTGATCTTCACAAAGAGGACGGGAGCCCGCTGTCAATTGCCATTTCCTCGTGCTGGCCTCAGCATGGCCTCTGAGAGCACAATGTACACAAAATTATCATGTTATCACACAGGCTGGCTCCCCTGGCGAGGACAGCAGCTTAGGAAGGCGCACGCCGGGGCCAGGCAGGCACAAAGGCCATTCGGAGGCTGAAGTCACATGTGTTTATATTTCTAGCACAGGGGGGCTGAAATATGATTGCAATGAAGATTGCCTTTATGGATTATTGCTTGAGAAAGCTTTGGCAAAGGACTGTGAAGAGTCTTTTCCAGAGAGACCCTTTTCTCCGTGGGGGTGTGGGGAAATGGGAAGGAAGGAGAGGCTGAGGCTTCTCTTTTGTGATGCTGACTCGACTCAGGGCAGGAGGGTGGGGGGGCGCGGGCGTAGTGATAATGTGTGCCAGCCTCCTCAGAAAATCTCCACCAGGCTGTGTGCTCGTGCTCAGATAAGGGCGTGCATGGGCACGTATGTGTTTGTGTTATTTGAGCAGCGCAGACCCCATTTGGTAGGCTAAGCAGATGCCTTTACTACCGTTTTATACACGTGGAGTCTGAATTCAAGAGAAGATAAATGACTGTGTTCACATAATTAGCTAGTACCATTAGAAAGTCCCAATTCCTTAACAGAGCTTACAAATCCCTGAGTGATCAGGCCCTAACTTATCTCTCCAGTTTCCTCTTGCAAGCTTCCTTTCTCATCCACCTGAACTGCAGCTACAGTCAACTTGCAGACCCTGGCTGCACCATGCACATGCTATTCCTTCTCCCCAACCTGGCCTCCCCTTTCCCTGGGTCCTCCATGCTCTTCAGCCCTCACCTCACCCACAAAGTTTTCTCTGACCCCTGGGACCAGCTTCCCTCACTGGCTATGTAAGATCATGCCTTGAACCTATCTCTGTCCTTAACACTTAGCATGGGGATCATCCAAGGCTTTCTTTCTTCCTTTCTTTCTCTCTTTCTTTCCCTCCCTAGACCTCACTTTATGAACTGGGTGGGTTTTTCAGAGAAAATGTGTGCCATTCAGCCCATCATACAGATTTTGTTTTTGTCTCCTTGACCGCCATCCCCACAGCATCATCATACTTGTTCCAAGCTTCTCACTGGGTTTCTCGTTTTCATCCTTCCCTTGTTTCTACCCTTTTGGACTTTTCCCTGGGGTCAGTGCTGCTCTTACCACCTTAAAGGGTTGGTTATGCCAAGGAGTATGCACTTTCCTAACATTATCGAACCCCTTACGGTTGGACTGATGATGGAACCAATGGAACCACAGCCGTGAGTTCATTTCCAGGCTTGTGGCCATTGTCTCTAGCCGACCACCCGTCTCTATCTGCCCCGACACTAACACCTGGTCCTTTGAATGATGCTCTAATTCCTCTTTCATATTCAATGGGTTCCTTGGGGGTAAACAAACCTGCTGAAGTCCTCTGATTGATTGTGCAGGTGGGCTGAGGTCTAAGGTGGAGGAAGAAAAAATAGAGCACCATCAGAACTCGTATGGGCTTAAGACATCCCAGATTGGGAAGAGCTGTGAGACTCCAGTGACAATCACCTCATGACACTTTACATGCCCCCTTTCTGACCCTTCCCTAATGGACCCAGGTGGTGCGATCTTAAGCAGCTAAACTAAAGATGGAAGGTTTGAAGCCCAGAGAAAAGGCCTGACAACCGGTTCAGATCATTTCCAGCCTTGGAAACCCTGCAGGGGCATGTCTACTCCCCTCTCTCCTCTAGGGACCCACGTGTCAAATTGGCCGAGGAAACAGCAACACACAGGTCCAAGTCTCTCTCCTCTCTGGCACCCCTGAGAGAAACCTCTGCTCCCCATCTGCCTTTGTGTCCTCATTCAAACCCAGGGAAGGGACCCGACAAAGTAATATACAAAGTTAGAAAGTACATGGTAAGGGGGAAATAAGCCAAACCCACCCCAATGCATTGTCCCCATGCTGATCCTGACCTGTTCAGACATGGTGGATCTTTATAGGAGTGAAAGACTCAACTCCCTCCTGCAGGGTCGATAGCATGGTCGGCGCCATTGTGCGTGCTATGCAAACATCTCCAAAGACACTATTGACAGATGGAAGAGTGATGTGATCCCACTTACTTCAACAACACCAACAACAAGCCAAAAAGAAACATAAAGGACCCCAGCAATTCTGACAAACTGTGAGAACGGGGCTTCTGGTCACACCACCTTGAAGCAGAAAGCAAATTCATAGCAGAAGAAATCCCTCTCTCGGGAAGCATTCAGTGTATTTCCAAGGGAAAGAATGTCAGATATCAGGAGACACAATAGCTCATAGTGTGTGGCCATCCTTAGATTATGTAGTTCTTCACTGAATAAATACTGGGGCAGCTTGTGCCCCAGACACAGTGTGAAGCACTCCGGCATGTTCACTTTTCCCTTCCAATGCCATTTCTGTGTGTCTCCTCGTGTCTTGCTTGTCCTGTGAACCTACCCTGCAGCCTACCCTGCACTCATTAAGCTGTCACTCAGCTATTCGCCAGCATTGCTCGGTTGTGAGACACTGACCCAGACAAATTCCTGGTCCTGCCTTGCCCCTGGCGTCCTCTTATGCTTGGCCACTAGGGGGTGGTAGAGGGAGATTCTACAACTGGAACAAGCAACAGCCAGGACCTGCTCTGTTTGCTTGTTTTCTGGACCTCTCAATGTTAAGGAGAATGAGTTTCCCAACTTCAGCACTTTGACTCTGGGGACTAGATGAGTGTTGTTGGGGTAGAGA
The DNA here is from genome assembly GCA_004026705.1 of Nesogale talazaci. Taxonomy (NCBI): domain Eukaryota; kingdom Metazoa; phylum Chordata; class Mammalia; order Afrosoricida; family Tenrecidae; genus Nesogale; species Nesogale talazaci. The sequence goes on along the minus strand of PVJH01002184.1, from coordinate 155,766 downwards.
TGGGGAGGGAGGAGAAGGGGCATGTCATGTGCGCTGTAGAATGTTTAGCTCAGTAGTGACCATTTAAAATGTCTCCCAAACCATTGCGGTCAGCTTGATTCTGCATGACACTGCAGGACAGAGTAGAGTGCCCCCTGACATAGGGTTTTCAGAGCCCTAAGCCTTTACAGAAGCCTTCTGTTGACTCGTTCGCTGCTCGTGGGCTTGACTCTCTGACCTTTTAGTTGGCATCCAAGAGTTTAGCTCCAGAGGGCAACATCACCCCTGGTTTAGACCCAGGACAGAGATTTAGGTGTGGACACATTTCTCCACCCAGGAAGCTGCAAATCCCTCTGGCAGTAGCAGCTGAATTCCAACATTTGCTGATGTGTTTTCATCAAGCCCCAACGGCGTCAGCGTCAGCTAAGTGGCACTCCTGCAGAGAGGCAAAGGTCGTGGCTAGCCCAGGGCCCATCTTCTGAGATCCGAGCCTCCCGTCCTCACACATGAGGTTCCTTTGCTAAAGCCCCAAGTTTCCCTCCAGTGTTCCTCAGTGGGAGGGGTGGCGGTTGCTTCCTTCACTTGCCGCTTTCATAATGCTTCACAGTTCTTTATTAATCGCTCAGTCTCCTAGTCCATGGCTTCATATCTACTTAACACTTTTTATATTAAATTCTCTGTGTTACAATAATGAAGTCATTTCTTTCCCCTGCTTGGAATCTTACTAATACAATGCTTATTCTCCCCATCCCTCTCCTCCTCTACTTTCTCCCTTTCCCTCTTTTTTTTTTTTTTTGACTGTCAGAGAAATTCCTAGTCTCTCTTACAAGTCTGACCCCTATCATTTTTCCAGAAGTTTTTCTGGACACATAGAGTCTGTCATTCCCCTGGTCCCACTTACTCGTGGTAGAGCCCTCTGTATATATCTTTGCTGCCCCTACTAGGTTGTGCATTCCTATTGGTTCCCCAGACATGAATGCCTGTGTGACACACACCATGCTGTTCATTTAGCCTGGCCTTGTCAAGGCCTGTTGGGTGAGGGAGGGAGGGAGGGAGGGAACAGTGTCATGCAGGACTTCTGTCAGTTTCAAGTTTGAGCTGGTGCTACACTTTCAGGAGATGACTGGTTTGGCTCGGGTCAGCACAAGTTCTCTGGACCCTCCTTCAGCATATGTTCCACTGCTTCCCATTGCCACCGTGATGGCATCCCTGGCATCTGAAGACCAGGAATCTTTCCCATCATCCCCAGGGACTGTTTCGCTGCCTCTGACTCCTGGTGACCTCACGCACACCAGAGGAGAATGGGTCCGCAGAGTGGTTGATGGCTACTGTTTTTTGGGAAACAGGTGGGTTGACTTGGCTTGTGAAGCCTTTGGGTCAGAGCATTAGCCCTCGACACCATCAGCTCATCTCCAGCAATTTGAGGTACGAGTTTGCTCTGAACAAAGGAGTCTCTTCATAAATATTTATTGGATGAATTGCTGAAAGGAGCGTTCGTCCTGGGGGCTCGTTGATTTCACTGCCATCGAGTGGATGCTGACTCTTAGGGACCCTCTAGGATAGGGTTGAACAGCCCTGGTGGCTTTGAGAGACTATAACTCTTTAGAGGTGGCACGTTGATGGAGGGTGGGGAATGAGGGCAATGTTGTTTCTGGAGACACTGGCTTCCCATCTAGCATAAGAGAGGCTGCGTGGAGGGGAAGTTTTAGAGCTGAGTCTGCCGACGTAGGTTGGGTACGCACAGACTGGGCTTCCTGCAGAGCCAGGTTGTACACTGGGGGTGGACTTGGGTGGGGAGGTCCTGCCTTGTCGGTTCGAGGTGTGCTCTCGCCAACCTCACTCCACGGTGGGGAAGAGCCCTCAGAGCAATAGATGGCAGCCTGGCAGCGAGAGCACGCAGGAGGAGCGTGTGTTGCACATGCTGACAGGAAGGGTTAATGCTGAGAGCAAGGCTCCCATGCTCCTGACAGATCTATTCTGTCGGAAGCCGCTTCTTTTTTTGTGGAGGATGATGAATGCTCTACGTGATAGACAATGGAGACCAAGAGGAAGTAAGAAAGAATAGGAATGTAACAATTATCTCACATTACGGTCCCAGGTTACCGGTTCAGCTTCAGCTAGGATTTTTCCCTTGGCGTGTGTGGCTGGGTGAGGGGAGGATTAATTATCACAGTGTTTTTCAGATGTTGACGTGTCTCCGAAGATATGAGAGATAGGGTGAAACCATGTTGATCTCGCCTTTTCTCTCGGCTTGTGTGGCAGTCAACAGCAGGGTGTGGGATCAGCTGGGGGCTGCTGAGGGAGGGGCCTTGAGCACAACCGATTAAAAAAAAATCATTTTATTGGGGGCTCATCCAACTATTACCATGATCAATTCATACATCAATTGTATGCAGTCCACATTCGTACATTTTTCGCCATCATCATTCTCGAAACATCCTCCTTGCACTTCGGCCCCCAGCATCAGCTCCCATATTTCCCCTCCCTCCTCAGTCTTCCTCCCCACTAACCCTTAATAAATTTACAAATTATCATTATTTTGTCATATCGTACACTGTCAGATGTGTCCTTTTACCCACTTCTCTGTTGTCCGTACCCCAGAGAGGAGGTTACAAGTAGATTCCTGCAATTGGTTTCCTCTTTCTACTCCACCTTCCTTCCTCCCTCCCGGTATCACCACTCTCAACACTGGTCCTAAAGGATTCATCTGTCCTGAATTCCCCATGTTTCCAGCTCCCATCCATACCAGAGTACATCCCCTGGTCTAGCTGGATGGAAAGAAAACAACAGCAGACCTGGGGCAAGCTCCTTATCACCACCTGCGAGATGCAGGCTCTGACCTAAGCTCCCCTAGGTTCCAGGGCCTTTTGGAAGACCACATAAAATGAAGGCTGTAGGAGTAATTTATACATTCTCTACCCCGGACACCACCAACAGTACCCTCAAACCCATTGAACTGACTCCAAGCCATAAGGACCCTATATGGAGTTTCAGAGGCTGTAAATCTTCATGGGAGCAGAGCGTGTCACCTTTTTCCCATGAACTGACTGGGGGGTTTGAACCCCTGATCCTGTGTTTTGCAGTCCAGAGCTTACCCAGTCCTGCCACTAGGACGTTTCATAAAGAATACAGTTCTTACAACATCCATTCATTCCCTCAGCACACAGGTATGGAGCTTTCCCTACACCAGAGGAATCACGGTAGGTGCTTGGGCTATAAGTATGACTAAGACCTGGCTTCTAGGCAAACAAACTTTTACGATGGTTGCCCCTGTGACACAGAGGAGGGTTACTACAGTTTGTAAGTGACTGTTACTCATGTGACATTAGAAAAGGTGGCCGTTGTCACTAGCAGCTGCCCTGCTGATGGTCTCCAACTTTCTAGCTGAGTGCTCAGAGGGGAGATGTCCTGTGGCAGGAAGGAATTGGATTTTGGCAGTGAAGGACGTGGCTTCAGGATCAAGCTTTGTGAGATGATTATGAACTTGAGCACGTGTCTTGTTACTCCACCTGTATGACAGATGCCACCACTCTTTCTTGCTAGCCCACAAGGGTACTGAGATCGCTCACTATCGTGGCTAACAGATGTTAAGCTGTTTTTATAGCTATGACATACCTGCGGATCTTTTATGGAGAAGAAGATATAAGAGAAGCAACCATTTTTTTCTTTCATGACCATTCTCATAGATGGCTCTTCATGTCAGAAGAGAGCCAGCATGGCTAGATAAGAAGGTTTTATGGTAGTATGGCGATATCATGTAATCCGAGTGGTGGCCCTACACAGAGGGGTGCTATTTGAGAGAATTGAATTGTATTTTCCCCAGGTGTGCAGGCTGTAATGTAAAGGGCAAGGAACTGATTGTGAGATAACCTCAAAGCTGCTGTGCCAAAGAGTGGCATCATTCTTCAAGCCTTACTTCCCTTCCCCACTCCCCGTGTGTTTATTTGGGAGAGACAAAGTCACAGAGACATAACTCTTCACCTTTCTCTTTGGTGAAGGAGTCACGAAAGGGAGCAGGGATGTCATGAGGCAAACATCCATCCAAGAAACCATTTGCTGCACCTGTGTACAGGTCTCCAAGGGTGGTGAAAATCATCCTGGAGAATGTTGAGAATTCCCCTTCTGTGGTAGTTAGATAGTCTGTGGTCAATCTGAGAGGATTAAGAGCAAAGAGGTGGTGTTTAACCTGTCAATCAGGTCTCAGCTGGATGACCTCCTTTGGAAGTGCTAAGGGGATAAATAGCTCACTGGAGTCAGGACACATGCTCACTCCCTGTGAGACATTTCTGTGAGAATCCACATAAGTCTACTCTGATGCAGCCAGAGTTCTGGGAACTGGAGGAGCCACCTGAAGACCCCTGCCAGCACTGAGATACTTACAACACCACAAGACGTCCCACCCATTGGTCTGTGATCTTATACTCGGCATCATTGCATGTGTTTTGTGGATCTGAAGAGGACTTCATAGATTGCTATTAGACATATGGGCTAATATTGGACTTATGGCCTTGATCTGGAATGGGCTGGGAAGTTTTCTCAGTATTCAATTGCTCTTATATACAAAGCTCTTTCCTGCACACACGCGAGATTCCCTGAATTTGTTTCTCTAGTCAGCCTAGACTCACACACCTGTGGAGTACGTCCCTGAGAGACACGGAGATGGGTAGGACGTGCTGATTGGATGCTGGATCGGCTGCATGCACCTGGCCTTCTTGACTCACCCAAACCCTTTCACACTTGGAGTCATTTTGACCCTGGAACAACCCGGTGCTGCCTTTCCAGGCGCTGGCACACTCCAGTGCTCGGATGGGAACACCCACCTGTTTGCTCCTCAGCACCTGGCTCAAGATGCCTCTTCTAATTATTTGCTACTTTACTCCAACTGTTATGAAAATGTATACCTGCTGCACTGTTGAAGGAGACCTGGTGAGATATTGGGTTAAGCGTTGGACTGCTAACTGCCTGGTCTTCCGTTCAAATCTGCCCGTCTCTCTGCGAGAGAACTATGAAGCTGTCTGCCCCCACCAGGAGCTGTAGGTTCATAAGACCCCAGGAGTAGTTCTGCACTGCCCACAGGGTCCTCCTGACTGGGGATTGCCCCGGAAGCCATGGGATTGCCCTGTCTTCTAGGTGCTCTGGATTATCTGCTCACTGGCTTCTCTTCCCCCCAGTGTGATGACAGAGTCCGTAAGTAGTCTGCTTCTTCCCCTCGGCATCTAGCAGACGCCACGCACATAGTAGGCAGCAGGACTGGATGTCGGCATAAGAGAGTGAATGGTTTGGCAAGACTGTGTAGACCTGGCCGGTGTTGGTTGCAGTGATTTTCCATGCGATTTCATTTTCTCCTACAGAAATTATGAAGATAATGGATGCTTTGGGGGCTGACTTAGAAATGCTTAGCATTTTTGCTCAAGATTCTTATGTCGGCTCTGTTTGGCGCCACAAATAGGCTTCTCCCCTTTTTTTATTTTTAAGCTTACATGTCTCTGTATGTGACCCGAAGGTAAGCTCACTGCCGTGGAGAGTGTGAGCCCGAGAGGAAATCCCTGTGGGCGATGTGCCACATTTGCTCGGCGCTCCTCTTCCCATTTTAACCGACCGCTGGGTTATTTTTGGCAAAGGGCTGATCTGGTCGAGAAGCTTCCTTGTGAGCAGGGAATGGGAAGGAACTGGGTAGCCTCCCTGCTGAGGTGCTGGCTTGGGGCCTTTTCTAACTTGTCTGCTGATTGTGAACAGTGCAGGAGCAGAAGGCCCACTAGACTAAGGCTTTCTGGGGGGTGGGAGGGGGAGGGCTGGCTTAGTAGAAAATGCATGAGTCTTGGAGCCAGAACGAAACCCCGAAACCCACTGCTATCGAGTTGATTCCGATCCACCCTAGAGGACAGCGTCGAAGGACGCCGTAGGCTCCCTCAGGTTGTAAATGGTTGCAGCAGCGGACTGCCATGCCTTTGTCCCATGGACGAGCTGACCTTCTAGTTCTCCACTGAGCATGGGTCCACTTCCAAACCAGGCCTCCTGGAACCCGATGTGGGTGCAGACTTTGGCTCTGGGACCTCCTGCTTTTCCAAAGGTTGGAGAAGTGTAATGGTCTCTAGGAGGGTCGGTCTCTCTCTCTCTCTCTCTCTATCTCAATCTGTAAAATGGGTATATAAAAAAAAAAACAACCACCACCTCACTGCCATCAAGACTGTGTCAACTCACAGCAATTCTATGGGACAGGGTCGAACTGCTCGTGTGAGTTTCCAAACCTGTAGCTCTTCCCAGGACGAGGCAGCCCGTCTTTCCCTCGCAGGACTCAGGTTGTTCCACACTTCGGATCTTGCCATTAGCGGCCGAAAGCACGACCATTATGTAGCACTCCTCAGTTGGGGATCAAAATCAAACCGACTCACTCTGCCATTGAGTCAGTGCTGATTCACAGGAAGGGGTAGAATGAATTGTTTCCAGGAGTGGAGCCCCATCTTCCTTCTGCAGAGCAGGCGGGTGCTTTTGAACTGCCAACTTTGTGGATCCCAGGCCAGGCCATAACCAGTGCACCACCAAGTCTCTTCCTGCCGAGCTCATTTTGTTGTGGGGGTAGCACATGTGAAATGCCTGGGACACAGACAGGTGTCAGTAGTGGAAGCTAATTTCCCCGTTGACGCCTCACTCTGAGTTCACCGTGATCACTGGTTAACCTTTGGGGCCTAAGAGCATCCCTAGTGAGACGTTGATAGCGCGTTACTGTCAGATGGTGCTTCTGTGTCTATTATCCTTTACGCTAGCTCTCTGGATATGCATGTGGAAGCACAAGGCTTTAAGCTTCTACTTATATTTATATCAGTAAAAGCAGTGAAAGTAAAAGTAGGGGAAGGGGAGGGAGCGGGGGTGTAGACTTTGTGGAAACCCTCCTTTGGGCTGAATCACCTCCTACCTTGTAGCGGGGTGTGTGTGCACATGTGCCGCTGTGGGATTCAACACTGCTGCCAACGCACAGTGCCTCGTGGGCTGTTTTGCCCTTGGGGAACTGCTTGAGCTGTGTCAAGTTGATGGTTCAGGGGCCAAGGATGACTCTCGTCAAACGTGGGATCCGAAGCCCTGTGTGAACCCAGTTTAGTATTCAGGAAATGTATCCATAGCAGCTGCTGTCAGGGTAACTCTCACCAGAGAGTAGACAGCTGATGGCTTCCTTCCTGCTCTGTGTCTCTTCTAAACAGCATTAAAAATAGACCCCCAACCATGGCCCAATTGCAAGAAAGGGGGAGGGAAATCTTCCCACTCTCCGTAGATGGAAGCGCTGGCCTTTTCTTTAGCCGTCATTAGGCGATAATAATCGGCACCTATGTTCTTCCTCCTCTTCAGAGACAACCACTATTAGAACTTCTCGTTCACACCCATTGATCTATAAAACTCACTTCTCTAAGTGCTTCCTCTGCTGACCAGAGGGGCACAGACAAGAAATGGACAGATAGGACAAGACAAACAGATAAGTTGCATTTAGTGAGAACTGCGATGAGCAGAATAAAAGAGGTGATCGAAACAGTGGTGTCCCTGGGGGCTACAAGTGATTTGCACCCGGCGACTCAACTTAAAGGTTGACAGTTGGAGCCTGCTCAGAAGCACTGCACCATGAAAGAAAGTCCCAGCGTTCTGCTGTAATGGAGATCCCAGTCTAGGATGTTCCATGGAACAGTTCTATTCTGCACTCACCGTGAGTTGGAATCCACGAGATAGCAAAGGGTTTGTTTTAGTTTGGGAAGTAGAGCGAGGACGAAGGAGCTGGCCCGATCGGCAGGGTGGTCAGGGGAGAATTCTTTGTGGAAGTGCATTTGAGCTGAGCTCTAAATGCTAAGAAGTGGCAGCCGGGAGACTCTCTGGGGAAGAGCATCCCAGGCCATAAACACCTGGTTCTATGATACAGATGCAGGAGAAAGCATGGCCTGTTTAATAATCTGAAGAAAGGGTTGTGCTGGTCCACGTATTAAGCTCCGGGGAGAAAGAGGTAGCAGCAGAAGTCACTGAGGCAGGGAGATCTCAAACCACGAATGAGCTTGTTCATGACAATGAAGGTTCAGAATCTGTTCTAACAGAGCAGGAAGATTTTGGCCTGTTACACAGGGGAATAGTGCGTCATTTGATGTGTGTTTTAAAAAGATCACTCTTATGGCTGTGTGGGGAATGGAACTGTTAGGAGTTCAAGAGCGGAGAAGGAAGACAAGGTAGGAGTTGCAGCAGTGCTGTTGGACTGAAGAGTGTGTGGCAGCTGCTGAATAGGTTGCATGGGCTGGGCTAGACTATTGGCAGGTTGTTACTAGAATGAGAAGCCTGATCAGTACTGGTAAGACCATTTGTTGACTTCATGAATCCATAGTACTTCCCCTGGCTGCCTGAACTCTGCTTATTATTGGAAGGAAAGTATACTCCTTGTCTCTGAGCACGCCAGACTTTGCCTTTTGTCTCTATCTCTGATGGTGATGGGGGTGAGGCATTGGGATGCTAGCTGCAAGGTCAGCAGTTCAAGGACACCAGTTACTCCATAGAAGAAAGATGAGACTTTCTGTTCCTATACAGATCTGTCATCTTGAGGACCCTAGAGAGGGTCTCCAGGATATGAAATGGGCTGAATCATAATGGGATTGGTTTAGCATTTACTATGCCCAGGGGACGTTGGTGGTCCACAGCAGAATGCTTTCCTTCCCAGCAGTAGACCTGGGTTCGATTTCTCGTAAAGGGTTCGATTTCTAGTAGACCACCCATCTGTCAGTGGAGGCTTGTGAGTAACTCTGATACCACCAAACAACTTTCAACAGTTTCCGGACTAGGACCTAAGATAGACAGAGAGGCAAGAGCTACTGGTTTGCTGCTGCAAATAAACCAGGGGAAATCCAATGGATCACAATGACTTGATCATGGGGACAGAACAGGTCCAGGCAGCCTTCTCTTCCTTTGTGGATTCTGTGAGTCAGGGATTGGCTTGACAGGAGCAGGCACCTGAGAACACAGCATGTCCTGATTAGATGTCATGGAACTGGGAGATGAATAGGCCTGCATTAGAATCCAATACTTTCAAGATGGTTGACTTGTATATTTCTTATCCCGAATTCTCATTTTTCCTCTTCCCTAGATGAACATAACCATAACGCCAGCTCCCCGAGGCCTACATGGAAGGATCAATGAGGTCCTGTTTGTGGAAAATTCTAGCACATAGTAGGCCCTCAGTGAAGCTTGTTTGACTTTGACTCTGAACCATCTCCTTCAAGTCTTTGCCTTTCTAGACTGGGAGCTTCCCATCAGCTGCTCCTGAGAAGGCTTCTCTGTGTGTATGTCTGTGTCATGCATCCTAATGGAAACATGCCCTAGATGAGGAACTGGAAGACTTGACTTCCGGTTTCCTTCTGGTGGAAAGATCCCACGACATTGGATAATGCCTTTTCCTTTCTGGGCGGGGCCTCTACTTCCTCCCCTGTCAATTGAGGAGAATGAACAGGATGGTACTCATGTTAGTAAGAACCACTATTGGCCACCCTTTCTGAATACCTACTATGGCCCAGACAGTGCCCGATATGCCTTACGTACATTCTTGTAGTTAGAACATCCCCGTCAGGATACTGCTATCATCGCTCCCATTGTACAGATGAAGACAGCCTCTCTTGGTGGAACTCACAGCTGGCTCTGCGCATTTGGGTTCAGCACATGCCTATTGCGATTGCAAAGGCACCAGGCACCCAGCCAGGTGTCGCAGATGCAGACATGGCCCTGGCCTCCAACAGGCCCACCCTCTCATTAGGGAGCTGTGTAAAAGTCTTGTCATCCTCACAATCTCTCAGGATGACACATTCCCGTGGAGGGGGTGTCTGCAGCACAATTCCTTGGCATAGGGAGCCAGTTTGGGCTGATTCTGCTTTGCCAAACAACTTGGCCTTTCCGAATTTAGCAGGTACCAAAGGTCTTGTTGCTGCCTTCCTTCATTCTCACACTATGGTCCCCAGGCCTGCCCGCCTCCCCAACCATTGCCTGAGGCCTTGCCTCTGTTTATGGTCCTTTTTAGTCACATTTATTTCTCATTCTTCACAGTTCTCCTTCTTTTTTCCCTCCTCTGCGTTAATTATAGAAGGAAAATTAAGCAAGATACAAGGAGTTCTGTCTGCAGAGGAGGCAGCCTGGAATACCAACAAGGGCCTTTGTCTTCCTTGGTGTTTGAGGACGCTGTGAAGAAGAGACTGCCTGATGTGACTCTGAACTGGGAATTAGGACACTGGGGTTTTCTCCCAGGCTGTGTGATCTCGGCATTATCCCTTCATCGGGCTGAGCCCGAAGCTCTCTCCTGTCAGATGCTGCTCAGAATACTGGAAGAGCCTGACTCCTGTCTGCGTCCTCCAGCTCTGTGGCCTGTGTGGCAGCGGTGGCGGAGTGGTAGAAATCTTGGCTTCCAAGCCTGAGTCTTAGGATCCATTTCCTGCCTCTGCACCTCTGCACAGCCTCCCCTCCCCCGCCCATCACGTATCTGGCAGTCAAGGAGGCTTGTGCATTGCTATGATGCGGCAGAAGTTCCTGTAGAGCTTCCAGACTTCAGAGACTAGGAAGACCTCGCCTATTGTGCTGACGTTAGAGCAGGTCGTGACAACAGCAACCTCAGCGCTGTGCCCTAGTGACCCAGTGTGAGCTTTCATTATGTGCAACGAGGCTCATATGTGAGGGTTGTTATGAAGATTCAATTCCAAAATCCTCAAAAGGCACCTGACACAATGCGTAGTACATTGTCGCCTCTATAAATTCTTAACACGGAGCAGTGACTGTGCTGGCTGGCCCAGTGCATGGATGTAGAAGCACGTGGAGACTGTGAAGCGCTGTCGGGTGTTAGTTACTCTCTTAATGATGACTGTTATTTTGAAGTAAGGGAGGGGGGCTTTAGATCATCTTTACGTGCCAAGTCAGTTGTTTCCCTTTCCTTTCTTCCTTTTTTAATTTGGGTTTTATATTTATCTCTCTCCATACCCATGCTATTAATATTATATGAACTCCTTCTAGGGCATTATTGTTCCAGAATCTGGGGCATCAAAGGCCATCACATGCCTTTCTGTACAGAGAAATGGGAAATCAGCCAAAAGGCTGTGTAATTTCATTTTACCCTTTGCTTCTCTCGGTGAACTTGGTGGTTGGCATCTAAATGAACTGAGTGGCTCAGCATTGAATTCTTTCATCAATAGCTCGAGCAACTGCATGTCCATTGTGATTAAAATGTACTGACCCTCCTTAAAGAAAGAAAATGCAACTCAATGGGAGGAAGGGATTAAGTAGGAGGGAAGGGAGAAAGGGAGAAAAATATTCTCGAGATAAAGCGTCATCCTATGTGCACTGAAAGCACCATTGTATGAAAATATACATACCAGGTGGTTTCAAAAAGTTTGTGGAAAATGGAGTGAAAAGGTAACAGCACTTCTCCATGGACTTTCTGAAGTCTCTTTCTGTATACATCAATAAATGAAATATTTGTATATATGTGGGTCTCTATGAAAAGTATGTGCACATAAATGAGGGGACTTAAAAAAAGATCATGGGAAAATGGAAATCTTTTACATCTTTTCACAAACTTCTTGAAGCCCTCTCATATGAGTTTGTGTATACACACATATATATGTAAGAGTATACATACATATATACATACACATGTGTATGAGTAAACATAAAAGAGTATACACAAATATGAATATACACATGATAAGTATACACACATAAGTATACATATACAGCTATTCACCCACACAAATAAGTATGCACCCATATATGAGAATATATACACATATGAGTAAATGCGCTTATACATATATGAGACAATCAGAAGAAGAGAAGATGGTAGAAACGATTTGGTCTGAGAAAAGCTAGATTTTATTTTGGATCTGGCAGTTTTTCTGAAAGAAAATAAGTTAAAATTGGGCCATGCTAGAATTTCAGGAAAATAATACTAGCTTATAGGGAAACGGTATCATTGTAAGCTCTGATTGTAGGTGCTTTGTGTGCTCCTGAGAACAGGATTGTGACCTGTTTTATATTGGATCCAGACACTCATAAATACTGTTATTGCCTTCTGCCTCAGCTAGGCCTCCCAGATTCTGTGGTTCTCCATCCTTTAAGTCCTTGTAACACCTTTGGATGCAAATTGAGGTCTCAGAACTTTCCAACCAGACACAATCCTTAATAATGAAGCTTCCCTGGCAGTAAACATTCTGGCCACAGCTTAGAAACTAAACCGCTATCATCAGGTGATTGGGAACGAATACTGGCTATTTTTTAATGTCATCTTCTTCTAAAACATTCTACACTGGTTTAAGATGTACCAGTGAGGCAGCGAAACCTGGTGGTAGAGTGACCCTGATGACATAGTGGTTACTCCATTGAATTGCTAACCCAAAGGTCAACAGTTCAAACTCCCAGCCTCTCCATGGGAGAAAAATGGAGCTTTCTACTCTTGTAGAGAGTGGCAGCCTCGGGATCTCACAGGGGCAGTTCTATCCTCTCTTACAGGGTCACTGTCAGTTTGAATTGATTCAACAGTCATGAGTGAGAGTGAGGTGGAAGGAGAGTCTGTTCCATCTTTAATGCCCATCTCACTCCCAGAGTGAAAGTTTCCTCAGGGTCCTCTTTTTGTTATCTCTCATTTGGGGCTGTGTCAATCAAATAATTCAATTAGGCAAAACACTTTTTGAAAATCTGCTGTGTGGTGCTTACGGAGGGGCATGTGTGAGCAGAATGAATCCCAATAGTCAAATACTTAAGCATGTTGCCCCTAATGGCCAAGGTCGAAGGTTTGAACCCACCAGTGGCTGTCTGGGAGAAAGGGCTAGCTGTCTGCTCATGGGAGCAGAGCAGGGAACCTAAGAAGGTCTGCGGGGTGGTGACAGGGTTTGCCGTGTGTCAGCATCAACTCAGAGGCATACAGCAATAGCAAACTGTGTTTGAAGTTCCTGGGTGCTGCAAATGATGACATGCTTGACTAGAAACTGAAAGGTTGGTGGTTCCAATCCATCCAGCAGTGCTGTGGGAGAAAGGCGATTTACTTCTACGCTTTGACTGCATCAGGTTACTGTATGTTGGGAACGCTGACAAGTGCTAGTAGTTCCCCTTAAAGTGCCTACCCTTAAAGCAGAGGGTCTCAGACTTTCTCTTGCCTGAAAATCACCTGGAAAATCCTCAACCCTAATCCACTGCCATTGAGTTGACTTTGACTCATAAACCCTGTAAGGTTTCTGTGACTATAAATCTTAAAGGGAACAGAATACCCTATCTTTCTTCAGTGGGGTAGTTGGTGAACTTGAACCTCTGACCTTTGGGTTAACAGTCCAAGCTTACCTGGGTGTGTTGTCAAAAGTCAGCTTGACACATAGGAGCAAACTAATACCTGGTCTGGCTCCGCTACTCCCCCCCCCCAACACACACACACAGACACATACCAGGGCAAAACATGAAGGACATGCCAAAGAAAAGCAAGGCAGAAAAAGCATTTAAGTCACCAAGGGATCCTAAGGGGGCAGGACTGTCTTTCTCAAGTAGAAAGAAAGTGGGGGAGTCAACACACCCAGGAAAAAGGGAACAATAAGTGATCGATGGTGAGCTGGAAGTATAATGCCTGGTGGGAAACTGATCAGGTGCAATGTAGACGGTAGAAATTACTGAAAGCCAAATGAAGGCTGAACATAATAGTGGGATAAGAGGAAAGTAAAAGAAAATAGAGGAAAGAATGAGGAAGTGAAGGACATTTATAGAGGTATTAATATGGACATGTACACATGTAAATATATTTTTATATAATTATAAGACTAAATATCTGTGTACATATATTTATATGTTAAGTATTAAGGTTGCAGATGGACATTGGATCTCTACTCAAGTATTAATTCAATGCAAGAACACTTTGTTCTAATAACCTGGTATTCAGTGACGCTCACTTTCCTGTTACATTTGCTAAAGACAAATGTATGCATAAACAAATGTGGTGAAGAAAGCTGATGGTGCTTGGCTACAAAATATATAGTGTATGGGGTCTTAAAGACTTGAAGCTAAGTAAGCATCCATCTAGTAGAAAAACAACAAAACCCACATGGAAGAAGAACTCCCACCTGTGTGATTATGAGATGTTGTGTTGATAGGATCAGGTACTAAGCATCAGAAGACCCAAAACAATCACATTGATGTGCATGAGGGGGTGGTGGGAGTTGGGGTGAAGGGTGGAGTGGAAATCCAAAGCCCATCTGTAGACAATTGGACATCTTCTCACAGAAGGATCACAAGGAAGGGTTGAGCCATCCAGAGTGCTGGATAGCACCAACAAAACACACACATTCCTGTAGTTAATTAACACTTTCTATCCCAGTTCTACCTCAAAAATCCAGCTGGACCAGAGCAAGTACACTGGTACAGATAAGAGCTCTCAATATATAGAATTCAGGACAGATAATTTCTCAGCCACAATAAGGGGAGCAGTGATACCAGGAAGTTAGAGGGAGGATGTGGGGAGAAATGGGAAACTGACCACAATGATCAACACATAACCATACCCACTCACCTCTGGGGGACAAACAACAGAAACATGGGTGAAGGGAGAGAGCAGATGACATAAAATATGAAAATAGTCATAATTTTTAATTTATCAAGATGGGATGGGGGGAGGGAAATGAGTAGCTGATACCAAAGGCTCAAGTAGAGAGAAAAGGTTTTGAAACAAAGGATGATGGCAACATGTATGCAAATGTGCCTGAAACAATGGATATGTGAATTAGTCTAAGAACTGTAAGAACCCCCAATATAATGATAAAAAATAAAAATAAACAAACAAAATTCTCAGCTTGCTGGATCTCATCCCTGGATATTTCTGACTCAGTAAGTGTGGTAGAGAAGGGCTGGATTTGCCTAAGAACTCCCTGGCAAAGCTGATGCCACAGGTCAAGGGAGTCTACTTTTTGAGGCTTACCTAAACAACTCCTCCCCTAACTGGTGAGAAGCACCGATAGCCTCATCCTATCAAAGTTAACTGTGAGTGATGCTGCTATGAGGCATACAGAGAGTGCTGGCAGCAGGGAGAGGGGAGACATTAATTCACAATGGAGGAGAGCAGAAAGGTAGGAAGGGTGGGAGCTTGGCACAGTGGGAGGCTCTAGGCTTGGGAAGGAATTAAGCAGGTGATAAAAGACACAGAAGGAAGTTCTTCTGAAAGCATAGCAGGTGAGGTACAGACACAGAGGACAATGTTGTAAGGTTAACCTGCACTCTCTTTCCACTCTGACCCCAGGGAATTCAAGGGAGCAAGGGGTTAGGTACAAGGAAATCGCCTCTCCCTTTGTATTGGTTTAAAAGCTCTGGTTTCTGCTCTCCTGTGGGGATGAGATGAGACTAGAGCTATGGTGCTGCTGCTCATCGCCCCTAGATCAAGGATGAAGAAACTCTATTTCCTGCAGAAATAAAAACACCATCACTCAGCCCCCCAGGGAACCTCAAAGAAATTAAAAATGGAATTAACAGTTCATCTGGAAACCCTCTTTTTAAAAATCATATGCTTAGCTCACTGTTCCATGAAAACTGTATTTGAAACACCAGCTTAATTCTCCTGGCATCGTATTTCTGTTCCATCCGCGTCTGGCTGAGGGACAAAGGGCAGCCCATGAGTAGGGTAGGGAATGAGTGAGGTGTGGTGGGAGCGTGGCAGGTGAGGTGAAGAGAGAGAGGGCATGACTCCTGTCTATTCGTGGATCGGCCGATGGGGTGACGGAGGTGTCTGTGGCAACCCTGGTCAGGGGATAGAGCGGGAAGAGCTGGCTCCTGGCGTGGGTGGGTAAAGGGGTTGGCTCGTACAGATTACAAGAGTTAGACAGGCCTAGGTGGTGGCACACTCTGGGGGTGGGCAAGGAAGGGGGTGTGAAACACACCCCTGGGCCGCCAAAATGACCCTAGAAGCTGCAGGGATGGTTAAGTCTAGCAGGAGTCATAGAAGCAAAGAGTTGTCGAGGCAGTGGTGTCACCAGGGTTGTGTCACTCATCACCCAGTGCAGAAACTCATCACCATGTGCCTACCCACTAGTCAGCATTCTGGTAGTGGCTGTAGTGCAGGGCAGTGGGCTGAGAGGAGGGTATATGCCTTGGCCAGTGGGGTAGAGGAGGAGCTGTGGGAAGCCACAGGGAGTTGAATGGCAAGTAGCACAGCATCCTGCTGCATATATGGGGATGTGTTTGCAGGCCAGTCTGCTCACAGTGAGGTTTTGGCAGAGGTGGGTCACTGTCTGGTCCCACCAATGGGATGTGTGTGTGTGTTAGGAGTTACTGTGCTGGGTGACACCAATCCTCAGGCAGACACTCGGCAGAGTCAACATGAGCAAAGACATGCGATTGGCCAAGGCCTGCTACCTTTGACAAAGACCTACCCTCTTGGGGGCAGTCTGGAGGTAGACCTGTGTGAAATAAAGTAAGCTAGAGAAGAAGAGGGAGGTGCAAAACAGAGTTTACGGAAATGAGCTGTCACTCTCTGAAGAGCCACGTGCTGTTCCTTCACACTGACAATGCCATTCCTTTACCATCTCATCACCAAACCCGTAAAATATGTCACACTCCCTTCAGGAAGTCATTCCTAATCCCTCTAGGCTGTGTTACCTGCTCCTCTACCCATATCTTAGAATTTTCCAAGGAAAAAAGAATCAGCCACAGACATCTAATTTACAAATGAGTTCTCTCTCTTGCTCAAACAGTTCACGTGGACACAAATTTACTGCACATAACACGTCTCTGTTGTCAGTTATGACTTTAGATACGTCCTCCCAGTAATGCTGCTACTCTTGCTATTGGGTGCCATTGAGTTGGTTCCAACCCATAGCGCCCTTATGCATAAGAGCAACACATACTGGGTCAGATCGTACACCGTCCTCACAACTGTTCCTATGTTTGAGCCCAAGGTGGCAGCCATGGTCTCAGTCTGACTCATTGAGGGCCTTCCATTTTTCACTGTCTCTCTCCACTTTGTCAAGCATGTTGCCCTTCTCAAAGGACAGGTCTCTTCTGACAATATGTTCAAGGTATATAAGATGAGGGCTTTCCATCTTTGCCGTTAAGGAGCACTTCTTTCAAAACAGATTGGTTTGTCCTTTTTGATAGTCCATGGTACTTTTAATATTCTTCAACAGCACCATGACTCAGCTATATCAAGTCTATTTTGGCCTTCTTTATTCAGTGTCAACTTGCATTCTCAATAGAGGCAACTGAAAATTCCATGGCTGGGGTCAGGCTCACCTTACTCCTCAAAGTAACCTCCTTGTACATCAACATTCAAAGGAGGTCTTGTGCAGCAGATTTACCTAATGCAGCATGTCTTTTGGTCTCTTGACTGCTGCTTCCATGGACATTGATTGTGGATCTGAGAAAGACAAAATCCTTGACAACTGCAAACTTTCTCCATTTATTATGAAGTTACTTATTAGTTCAATTGCGATGATTTTAATTTTCTTTACATTGAGTCCTAAAAGCTGTAATTCTTAATCTTCATTAGAAAGTTTTGAATTTCTCCTCATTCTAAGCAAGCAAGTTTATGTCACATTGCATATTATAGTTGGTTAGTAAGTCTTTCTCCAAGCCTCATGTCATATTCTTCTTTATATAATCCAGTTTTACTGCATATAGACTGAATAAATATGGTGAGGGGAAATAACCCTGATACAGACCTTTCTTGTATTCTATTTATTTGTACAACTGCTTCTTGATCTATGTACAAGTTCTGCATGAGTACAATAATGTATTCTGCAACTCCCACTATTCTCCAGGTCATGGTTTGTTATGATCCATATAGTCAAATGCATGTGCACATTCAGTGAAACAAAAGAATCTTTCTTGTATTCTCTGCATTGAGCCAAGATCTATGTGACACTAATCCCTTGTGTCACGTCCTCTTTTGAATCTGGTCGGAACCTCTCGTAGGTCTTGTCAATTTACTTGTGTTGGATGATATGATATTTAGCAACATTTTACTCGTATGTGATATTGTGTTAGTCTGGGTAGAATTTGAAGTCTTCTTCAGATTCACAATGCACATGCAATGATACCAAGATAATTGCTAGCCAGTGGGTGCAGAGTCTTGTGTATCCATAGTGAAAGAAGCATCTCAGTGCTGACAGAGGCCTCTCTGTAGCTTCTCAAGCATCTCAGCACTCGGAGGAGTCTCCATGTGACTTTTCTAACTTTAGAGGTCTGATTGCATCAGGACAAGCCCATGTAGCTTCTCATCTAGTTTCCAGAACTCAGGGTTTATCAGCATGCTGCCATGTTATCTTGACAGTAGAGGTCTCCAAGGGACTAAACCTTCATTCAGTCTTTCACCTCCAGTGGGAAACACCACGCGCTCTCCCAGAATTCTCAGGAAAAAGCCATGCCCACAAAGAGGTCTCATTGGCTATCTCCAGATTGACAGGCTAGACTCCACCCCTACACTTCTAATCCTGAAATTGACACTATTACACAACTGCCACAGATATTGGTTTATATTTCTTCTGGGTCGCCTTTTTTTTTTTTGAATGGGTATAATATAGATTTTCTCCAGTCAGTTGGCCGAGTAATAGTCTTTCTTATTTTGGCATATGCAAGTATATATTTCCAGTGCTTCATTGACTTGTTGAAACATTTCCATTGGTATTCCTCAATTTACAAAGTTTTGTTTTTGGCTAATGCTTTCTGTGCAGCTTGAATTTCTTCCTCCAGAACCACTGGTACCCATTCATACAGGTGTCTTAATCCCATTTGGGTCTTGTTAAAAAAAGAGTTCAATCAGAACTATGGCCTCAGAAGATGTCTGCTGCACCAGCAAAGTTCAAGGCAGAAGTTCAGAAGCTTATGAAAACTGCTTTTATTTGTTTTTCCCACTCCAAAGGGGTAATCTTGATAAACTTCATTAAAATATATGGGAAGATCATAGGAGTTTATGAAGGAATTTGAAGTCTCTTGAAAATCACCTGGGTGAGAAAAAGACCAAGAAAGCTGTACCAAGAAATTCATGTGTTTGTTTGAAATGAACTTGTTTGTCATGAGATCCCCCGTTTCAGTTTTGCGTTTCTAAAACTTTTTTTAGGGAAATGTACCTGCTCATTCTTCAAGGATAGCAAGAACTATCCAATAAGAATTTTGTTGGGAAACCTTACCCAGTTCATATTATATCCTTGATGAAAACATTATTGCATCCACACCACACCCTTGATCGTGTACCTTCAACTTTCTCTTTGCACCCCGAACTCAGAAAATGATTGAAAACAATATAATTTGAGTCCCTGCACAGCATTTTTGACATGGTGTAAATGGAAAAGCACAGAATTCTTGGGGGGTGGGGTAGTGTGTGGTCGGGGGGGGGGAGCACCATTTTCAGAAATATATAAATTATAAATATCTAAAAGAAGTGGTGTTGAGAAATAATCATTTTTCATTTTTATATCTAAAATAAAAATTTCAATGGTTTTGTAGCTATACTTTCTGACTTATCTTCACATAGACCATAGTTGAATACCTTTATTTAAATTCAGAGATAGAGGGAGGCACACAGAGAAATTTCCTTCAAGGAATTGGCTCATACGATTGAGGGTCTGACAAGTTTAAATTACACAGGTCATGTGACAGTGTACAGCGTCAGGAGAACAAGTTTGATCACACAATCTGTTCGTCATCTGCAAGCAGGAAACACTGCAAGTAAACCCCCTTTTCAGCAGATTGACTGATGGCACGGTGGTTGTTCCTGTCGGTGACTGCCATTGGATCAGTGCTTCGGAGACCCTATATACAACAGAGGTGAACACTGCCCGGTCCTGCGCCCACCTCACAATGGTGCTGAAGTTTAAGCCCAATATAGCAACCCCTTTGTCAATCTATGTCTTCGAGGACCTTCTTCTTTGTTCACTGCCTGTCTCTCCCCCCTCCTGCCCCCTCCCCCGCACTTTACCAACTATGACATTCCTCTCCAGGGACAGGTCTCTCTCAATAACCTCCAAAGGATGTGAGACATAGTCCCACCATCCTTTCCTCATAGTGAGGATTCAATGACAATGACTATGAGCCATGTATCACCTGGATACATGGAGATCCCCACCCTGCTGTCACTTATCTCCCAGCCTGTGCAGAAAAGTTACCAGTCACCTTGTAGGTATTCATACAACACTTGTTGAATCAAATGGATTTGAATGCTTCCAGCCTCTGGGTTTAAAACTTGCTTCTCAGCTAACACTTTCTATCTATCACCTGCAGAGCAGACAATGCAAATGTGACCCATAAGAAACTGCTGTCACATATTATAAATCTGCTGTTCCAAGAGTCTGCCCCTGAAGGGTGAGCTCAGCTTCCCCCTGTGCTGTCCAACATTAACACCACACTGGGACCGCTGAGGCCATTTGGCACTGGCCTTGCCAGCTTCCGAGGGATTGTTGTGAAGACTGGGCCACTGTGGGAAGAAACCCCTGAACCCGTGGTGGCTAAGTCACGTGTCATCACATGGAGCGTTAGGTGAAAGATGGGCAATGCAGACACCTCCCCCACCAGGCAGCCTTCTCATCTGTGACAACCCAGGATTCTTCCCTCCGGCTCTGCTGCTTAGAGCAGTATTAGCAGGGAACCTTTAGTTCCAGATGACCAGCTCCTAAATCAATTATCTGAGAACCGGGCACTGCTGTTTTTCTGCGGCATCAAATATGCATGCTGCCTTGTTCTTCCTCTTCTTGTCCCCTAGCAAACACTTCTGCGTGGATGCCAGTGTCCTTCCTGGGTTTTCCTGCCATCTAGCTCTGAATGTTATGCACAAGCACACCACACGGAGAGATGGAGAGGGTGACTGGATAATCCAGGACCACACAGGGTGTTGGTTGCAACGCCCAGGCCCCAACTTCACATTATAAATGCGCTCACAGCTGCACAGCCCTGTCACTATGAGTTAGAATCCAGTCGATGACAATTAAGAACAACAACAATGTGGCAGTCTTCACAAAGAATTCGGGTAGAAATAGAAGCATGTGGAGAGCATCTCTGGTCTGTTTCAGAAGATAGCTACCCTGAAGCCTTAGCAGAAACTCCTCAGTAGTACGAATCTTCTTTGGTTTAAGGAAGAGCCCTGGTGATGTAGTGGCTTTTGCACTGGGTAGTGAACATCAAGGTCAGCCTTTCAAAACCATCCGCTGCCCCACCCAGGAAAGAGAGGCTTTTGACTCCTGTAAAAGTGGACTGCCTCAGAAGCCCACAGGGCCAGTTCTACTCTGTCCAACAGGGTCATTATGAATTGTAATCAACTTGGTGACAGTGATTTTGGGAGTGAAGGCAGCATTTCCAAAATGATACACATTGTAGTTGGCTCTATCAGGCAAAAGAGATCCACAGCAGAAAAAAACAAACAAAGAAACAAACTGGGAAACTCTTCAAGAAAGATTCCTCTGTTTACAGCTCTTGGTGGCTGGATCCATCTTCATAAAGAAACCTCATTTAACTGTGTTAAGCCATCATCTCTTAGGTTGCCTTGACTACTGAACCTTACACTCTTCTCGGTTTATGAGAGGTGCTTTGGTCAGTGGGGGTTTAAGACTCTCAAACACCTCCTCACTGATACGTTCGGCTTGCTTTAGAGAAACCATCGGGAGTATGGAACCTTGCGGTTTATTTTTAGTAGTGTCAATAAATATATGTATATGTAAAGAGAACATTTGCCAATTCAATTTTTTCACTTGAATGGTCAGTTCTGTGAGACAGGTCTGTTCGTTCTGTTGTACAACCATGGCCAGTCTTGGGGGCCAACTTCTCTCCTGACATAGACAGATGTACTGCTCCACCTCTGCTCCCACTTGTCCTTGGTAACCATATTCACTGGCCTCTTCTAGATGTTTCATTTCAGTGAAGTCACAATCCTTGTCTTTTGGGGATCAGTTGACTCAGCCTAAAATGATGTTTTCAGGGTTCATCCAGGTTACAGCATGTATTATGGTCTTGTTTCACTTTACGCTTGCATCAAATATATGCACCCCATTCTGTGCATTCACTCATGTATCCATGAGTATTCAGGCTGAGTACAACTAGCCCATTGCAGATGCCTGCTCTCTAACTTCACACATATGGGAGAAGTATCGGGATTACGAGCCTTGGGGTGATTCCTTTGTGTTGGAGGTCAGATAGGCCTCTACCCTCTAACCTTTTAATCATCTTTGACACCAGCCGTTCTTCCCAGAGCATTCTGGACATAGAAGTTAGACTTGATAATTCATTGCAGTGACCACCCATAGCTCACAGATAATACTCATGGTTAGAGGTTTTTTTTAGGGAAGTAAAGTGTTACAGTTCAGGATCAGTAACAGTCATGGATACAGTTCATTGATCTGGTTAGTCACTTCTCAGCAGTGCCCACAGATATGCCTTTCTTGGGCTCTTTGCCTCTCTGCAGCTTTCAGACTCTGCCCTGCTCTGGCATGTGTTACCAGGGTCGTTGTGCTCCTCTGACAAGTATCCAGAGATAGCCTCCTCTGCAAGTCAGCCCCCAGGTTTCTTGCTCCATGCATAAGGAAGGCCACAGTGGCAATTTATGCCAGCCTGGTGCCACATCTCCCTAGATCAAGATGCTTGTCAGCATAGAGAACTTGGGTCCACAGGATGAGCTCCACTCCCAGCTCTCCTTTCTTGGCAGTTCCCGCTGCCATTTCATTGATTTCAAGTCATAGTGAACCTATAGGACAAAGTAGAACTGTTCTTGTGGGTAGCTAAGACTTTAGATCTTTACTGGCACAGGCAGCCTCCTTCTGGCACAGGCATTTCTCCCATGGATATGCTGTCATGTTTAAACCACCATGCTAGTGGTTAGCAGCTCACTGTGTAATTCGCTATGCTATCTCCTTCCCACCTCTGGGATGGATCCTTTTGAACCCATCAGGGCAGGCTGGCAGAACACTTGTAGGAGCTCCATACACCTTATCTGAATGGTCCCAACTCCACAAGGCTGTCATGCACTGTTTTCACATGATAGCAGACGACAGCATCTCACTGGTGGGTCGTAAGCACCTCACATTTGTGTCACCCTCCCCAGCGATTTGGTGGGATTTGCAAAACTATAGGGAAAAGGGCCATAGTCACTGTACCATAGGTTGTGCCTGCCATTTAGCTATTGTGAGCACAACATTGGAGTACCTGTGAAATGACACTATTTTCAGAACTCATGAGTAGCCCTTTTACTATTTGGTTTACACCAGCCTCAACAAGGAGCTGATGTATCAGTTGACAGGATAGAAGGCAGGAGATGAGATTGGAAGTTGGGTTTTCCATGCCTCATCCTATAGTTTATCCACTCTTCTAGGCTTCTTCTCTACATCAAGCTGGGTTCCATAGTCTGCCTCTACTGAAAAACTCCTTCTGTCTTCTAGGCTGTCACTGTCCACCTTTTTCCGTTTAAGAACTGAGGAAAATGAGGTCCATGATGGGAAGTCATGGGCTCAAGGCCATGCAGCTGGTGACATATAGACCTGGACCCAGAGCACCATAGGTCTGAAAAGCCAATAGAGGATGAGGGCTCTGTGTGCTTGGGTCAGGGGACTCAATCCCCTAAGCATGGAGAAAGAGAAACTGGATGGTTCCCAATAATGTAATTGGCAATGGTGCTGTCAAGAATAACTGTATTCACTAGTGCCCCCAAGTCAGCTGTCCACTGCAGTACCTGGCTTCCAGGTACTTGGGCTGGGGGGATAAAAGAAAGAAGCTCTTGGAAACTTAGCAAAGTAATCTACATCTTACTTGGAGTCTTCTTATTTGTCCAGTGAAAGACAATTTCACTGTCTTTTTGAAAGACAATTAAGTGGCATGAATGAGGATAAAAGATCTCTGAGCGATGATGAGATCAGCAGATAAATTCATCAACGATTAGACAAATGAATCAATAAAAGAAACCTACACAGGCCTAAGATGCCTGCTGTCAATAGAAATAAGACAGTAGCTTAGAACTAAGGATGAGAAAGAAACTGGTGGGCAAATAGGGACAAAGACTACAGAAGAGAAGTCAGAGGGCTGTTGGATCTCCAAGGAAGAGCAGGTTTGGCCAGACACTGAGTTATGCTTCCTGGAAAGGGAAATGCTTGAGCAGAGAATTGAAATATGAGCACGCATTATCCTGATGATGAAGAGAGTATGTCAAAGAAAGCTTGCCAAGGTGGAAACATACTCACTGTCACTGAGTTGATGATGACCCATGCACCCCTGCAGGACAGGGTAGAACTGCCTCAGTGAATTTCTAAGACTGTAACTCTTTACAGGACTAGAAAGCCTCATCTTTCTCACAACTAGACAAGCACAGAGGCAAATAATTATAACCCGGTGCTAACACGGCAGACCTCTAAGATGCATCATGGGGAAGAAGCAAGCGATGAGACTAGAAAACAGGGGCACAACTAGAGCACAAAGTCTTTTTGTGAAAAGCAAAGTCACATTCCAAACCACAGCTGCTTAGACGCCAAGGATTACAGATGTAAAAGGGGAACAAACAAGCTTCCTGTGGGAATTTACAGAAGAAACCCTGCGGAGAACTTCGAAATGAGGATCATGCAGTTGAGCTAATGTTATCTCACTCTCAAAGGGAAGGAAGGTCAAAGCTGATCTATGAGTTATACAAATCCACCGTTTGTATGGCATCATTCAGGACAGCCTACATCTTAATAGGCCATAAGATAGGCAAGACAGTTTTAACCAGGAGTCCACATGGACGGCTGCATCTAGACTACGTATCTCAGCGTGGCTGGGTCTGCCACGTGAAAGAAGCATTACTGGATTCCGCAGCCTTCCCCTGTCAACTGGTCATTAGAAGAAAACCCCCAGAACTGTAGATGTGCCTCCTAGTGGTGACGGTTGATGGACGGAGTGACCTTCTGCTTCTCCCTGTGGTCTTCTGCACAGGCAGACCCTTGCCCATGCAAGGAGAATAGGAGCAAGCTTGGCTTGACCCTTCGGCAGAAAATCCAGCGCTTTTGAAAATAAGAGCCCCTTCCAAATGAGCAAAGTGAGACATCGTGCTCTCTCCAGCTCCACAGCCTTCTTCTGCAAAGTAGGAAAGACACCAAGAGGGAAGCAGGTATCTAATATTTAATTATTTTTCTTTGATGTGTGGAGTCAGTTCTGACCCACAGTGACCCTCTAATACAACAGAAGAAAACATTGCCTAGTCCTGTGCTTGGGCCTCTCAGCTGTCCTTATGCTTGGGCCCACTGGTGGCTCTAATTCATCACAACATGTACAAACAACTAAGGTATCTTAATATGTCGCAGGTCCTGGCAAAGCACAGTCATGAAAGCTTAATGGTTCCTCTACCCTCTGCCTCTCCATGCAGTCTCCACTTCCTTCCTCAATGAACTTTACCCCAGTGTGGTCACTGATGCTAACAGCTTCACATTTTAAAGTATATTTAAGAAGACACGGATGAGGATAACATATTTCTGGAAGTTGATAATTTTTTGAAGATAGTGTTTTAGAGTGTTAATGCTTAAATATATAAAGACTTAATCTTTAAGAAGTTCATGAATATGGGTAAATAAGTTCTTCTATGTTTTGTATACTTCTATCTAAGATGATATACTTTCTAATTTGATTGAATTAGTTACATTCCCCATGCTGTCTTATGTGCATCTCTAAGGTGATGGCTGAAGGATGATACAAGATAAGCACCTACAGACTTACATATAAACAGAGCATGTACTCACATGTACAGGGACCTTCAAAAGTTCATCAAAGAATGGAATAAGAAGATAAAGGCATTTCCCCCTGAACTCTTTGAAACCCCCTGACTCATACACTTCCTGCTCTTTGTGACTATCTCCCTGTCGACTTTTCTCATGACAACTCTGGCAAGTGCCTCTGATGGGCTGAGCTGAAACTCTAAGCCACATGGGCTCTGACCCTCCCTTGTTAATCCTGGACAGTGTGAGGCGACCAGTGGCCAGGCGACCATGGCCACCTTCTCTGTATTCTTCTATCATGCCCATATACATCATGGGCCAAGGTGATGGCAGGGCATGACAAGGTGGCAGCTGCTCAGGGGGTGCTGGCTGAGGGTCCGAGGTGCCAAGGCGATTGGTAGAACCAAGCAGAAAAGGGGGAAGAGGAAGGCTGTGTGTGAAGATGAGGTGAAGGGGTGAAGGAGGAGAAGCAGGGTCTCCAACCAGTGTAACTATGGGAAGGGGATCACTAACTCTCCCAACCCCTACTGGTTTAGGCTGAATGGGGAAGGGGGCCAGTAAGCCTCTCAGTCCTTACACTGATCTAACCAGTGGGGAGTGGCCTGATGTGAGGAGCATTTCAAAGACTGGTTGTGGCCTCCAACTTGTGTGTACTGCTGGTTTTACATGACACCCTGGTCTTTGGAACCCAGCAATAAGCTAATAAGTGAAGAGTGGATACACACAGCTATATCCATATCCATGTTCACAGTTGCTGAGATGTCAAGTTATTAGGGAAATGTAGATGTTTACACTGCATATTTTAATATTATCCATGTCTTTTCTACCCTTCATGTGACTGACACCCATGACACTTACTGTCTCATACTGAAGTCAGTTTATTTTTCTTCACTTGCTCTTCCCCTGACCCTCTCTTCCTTTTGCTGGGTTTGTAGAGTAGAGCAAAAAGATAAAAATGCTTGGCAGAACTTTATACACATCCTAGCACTCCCTCACATTCATGTTGGCCAGGCTGCTAGATCCGGTTGAGTTCTGTAAGAGTGGTGCGTGATGGGTTTTGGAGGAACTGCCTCTTCTTCATGCTGTCTCCATTTCACTACCGAGAAAGGAAAGCAGCAGGGAAAGAAAGTGCCTAGTCTGCCTTCACATGCACCTTCACATGCTGCCTTCACATGCCAGCCTCAGGACCAAGAAGTGGCTTGCCCGCTTATGAGTGTGAAGGAAGGAGTTGTCCCAGTGAATTTTATCCTCGTCTGGGTGTTGACTCTTGGAGTTGCTTGCTTACAGGTCAGACGTATTCTTTCCCAGCCTTCCAGCAGGATAGTACAGGAAGGGGACTATAGGCTGCTCCATGCTAAGCTGGCTATATCTGAAATAAAGACTTTTCCCTTGACCTGAATTCCCAGGTGGGTCTCTCAACTGGTTTGGAACCTGGCAAGGTGGAAGACAGTGGTTATTACCCATCCCCCAACCTCCAAACACACACACACACACACACACACACATCCTAGCACGTCACAGGGCTGATGTTAAGCTTCATGAATGTGGAAATCTAGTTGAGTGCATCTCCCACAATGGGCGCTGGGTAGCTGTGGCTCCTCTTTCTGGCCCTCCAAAGTGTGACTAAAGACAGCACAGCTAAGTTTTGATCTTTCTTTTTCTTTTTAAAATCATTGTATTGGGTGCTCATATGACTCATCGGAATCCATCCACCCATCCACTGTGTCAAGCACATTTGTACATTTGTTGCCATCATCCTCAAAACATTTTCTTTCTACTTGAGCCCTTGGTATCAGCTCCTCATTTTTTCCCCTCATAAACCTTTGATAATTTATAAATTATTATCAGTTTGTCATATCTTACATTGTCCAACTTTTCCTTTCACCTAATTGTCTGTTGTCCATTTCCCCAGGGAGGGGTTATATGTAGATCCTTGTGACCAGTTCCCCCCTTCTAACCCACCTTTCCCTTATCTTCCTGGTATCACTACTTTCATTATTGGTCCTAAGGAAACCTATCTGTCCTGGATTCCCTGTGTTTTGTGCTGGGATCTCTACCAGTATACATACTCTGGTCTAGCCTGATTTGTAAGGTAGAATTGGTATGATAGGGGGTGGGAGGGACCATTAAAGAACTAGAGGAAAGCAGCACATTTCATTGGTGCTTTACTGCACCCTGATTGGCTTGTCTCCTCCCCATGACCCTTCTGTAAGGGGATGTTCCAGTTGCCTAAAGATGGGTCCCAACTCTGTACTCCCTCTCATTTAAAATGGTATGACCTTTTGTTCTTTGATGCTTGATACCTGATCTCATTGAAATCTCATGGTCACACAGGCTGTGTGCTTCTTCCATATGGGCTTTGCTGCTTCTCAGGTGGATGGCAGTTTGTTTCTCTTCAAGCCTTTAAGATCCCATGTGCTATAACTTTTGATAGTTGGGCACCATCAGCTTCCTTCACCACATCTACTTTGTATGCACTTTTTCTTCAGAGATCTTGTCATGAAGGTGAGCATCTTGGAATGCCAGTTTAATAGAACAAATTGTTCTTCCATTGAAGAAGTGCTTGAGTAGAGGTACAATGTCCATCTGCTACCTTAATACTCAACCTATAAATATATGCACATAGATCTTGTAGATGCTCTTCCCTGCCTTTGACACAGAATTTCACATGTGACCCAGAATGTGAAGTCACCCACATGTGACTGAATCAATTAGTTATATCCCCCTCATTTTCTAGCAGGGGAAACTGAGAACCAAAGATGCAGAAAAACTGAGTTAACAGGGTTAGTAAGGGCACACCTGGAGCTTTTACCAGGTCTTGTCACTCAACCTAATATGATTTCAAAGAACAAAAGCAAACTCTATCTTCTATAGCAAGCAAATTACTAGTCTGCTTAAAACCCGAGAACTTTGTCAAGGTTAAATGTTTCCATTTTGATATAAGAACAAGAGAGCTCCCAAAATACCTTTCTTTTCACCTATTTAGCTATTATGTATCTCTCTGCTTCCCCACCCCCAACCAATTCCTTTTGCTTGGGACATCCATTTAGAATTTATCCTATCTGTGGCTCCAGATTTAGGGGGTGGGAAAGTTCTCAGGGAGCAAAGATTTAGGAAACCATGCTCCGAAACCAGCTCCCCAAGTAAATGTCTTCTCTTTGACACTGCCATTGTCAGTTGTTTCATAGGTGGTATAATATGCACAACTAATATATCATAATGTATTGTTTATGGTAACTGCTGGGCTGCTTACTACAAAATTAATGATTCAAACCCACCAGCTGCTTCTGGGGAGAGATATGAGCTTGTCTACTCCTGTAATGATTTGCATCCTCCAAAACCCTGCATGTGTATGATCACTATGAGTCCCAATGGATTCAATGGAAGTGGATGGGTGGAGCCCCCAGGAGTACATTAATCCCACAGTGAGTCATTTCTGACTTATCTTCCTCTCTGCTATGGAGTCAATGCTGATCCACAGTGACAGTATAGGACAGGGTAGAACTGCCCTTATGAATTTCCATGACTGTAGCTCTTTATGATAGCAGTTCTCAACCTGTGGGTCGTGACCCCTTTGGGGATCAAGCAATCCTTTCACAGGGGTTGCCCAATTCATAACAGTAGCAAAATTACAGTTTTGAAGTAGCAATGAAAATGATTTTTATGGTTGGGGACTCACCACAACATGAGGAACTGTATTAAAGGGTTGGCGGCATTAGGAACCACTTCTCTATGGTAATAAAAAGCCCCAAATATTACCAGCCCAAAAGGTACCCATTGTACCACTGAATCTTGTTTCTGAGGCTGTAAGTCTTAATAGGAGCAGATAGGCTCATCTGCTGGTGGGTTTTAAAGCCTGTCTTGCAGCTAACAGTCAAACTTTTGTCAGACAGCACTGCAGAGTTTCTTTCAGAATTAATAAGTAACATGAAAACCTTATTATCCTCATAGTATAGACAAAATCTGAAACTTAGAGAGGCTATGTGACATAGGGAAGATCACTTGACTGGAAGTAATGGAACCCATTCTTGGAGATGGAGAAATCTTTCATCTACGTTCACTCTCTTCATCATGGAGAGACTCTCTCCTTTACAGCAAGGGACCCAGGTCTGAGAAAGCCTTTCACTCTGAGCTCATTCTTACTGTGGTTGTTGATGCTAGCAGTTTGGACGCATGATAATCTCATGTACAGAACACAGTGCTGCCTGGTTCTGCACCACCTTCATGATCATGCATGTGCTTGAGTCCGTTGTCATGACTGCTAGATAGTCTGAGTATCGTTAAACATAGCTCATTTTCAGCAGTATATGAAATTGTGTTCTGCTGTGATCCATAGGGTTCTCACTGGCTAATTTCGAAAAGAAATCGTCAGGACTTTCTTCCTATTTTGTTTTTGTCCTTAAGTTCCTTTTAAATGTCTGCCCTGAGTGACCATGCCAGTATTTGAAACACTTGTTACAAAGCTTTCAAAATCACAGCAACACACAAAGCACCACAGTATGATAAAATGGCAAGCGGCTGACAGTAGCCTTGCTATCAAGAATTAATTATTAATCCACATTTATGTAATATTTTATGGCTTACACAGTATTTTTCCACTTATATCACCTCCTTTGACCCATATATCTAAATATGAGATCGTCTACTCTTGCTTTATAGATGAGGAAACAGATATAAAGAAGTAATTTTCTAAAGGTCATCCTATCATTTTAAAACAATGAGAAATTTTCAGAAAAGTATACCTTTATCTGAACTCCAAATCTATTTGCCATATTTCAAAAATTATACCAGATCCATATTCAGTTTAATATGCAGTAATAGCAGAATAAATAAATAAGTAAATTGTACAAATGATTTATGCATTGAATTACGGTGCTGGCAAAGAATATTGAAAATGGAATATCATGGATGAGAAAATTAACAAACAAATCTGTTTTGGAGGAAGAACAGCCAGGAGGTTCCTTAGAAGCGAGGGTGATGAAGCATTGCCTTGGGTACTTTACACATGGTATCAGGAGAGACCAGGGCCTGGAAAAGCACATCATGCTTCATGAAGTAGAGGTCAGTCAAGAAGAGAATGACCTGCAACAAGCTAGATGGACACAGTGACGGTAGCAATAACCTCAATCATACAGCAGTTGTGAGGATTGTGCAGGATGATGCAGTGTTTCCATCTCTTCTACATGGCACTGCTATTAGTTGAAGCCAACTTGATGATACCACACCACCACAACAAATTACGATACTCATGTAGCTTCACTGGTTCGAGACATCACCAGATTGGTTCTTCTTCGGATACGATGCAGTATAGTGCTGTGCACTAAAGTCAAATGAAAGAATCTAGATCGCAGCGTGTAATGAGAAACAGTGTTTAGCCTTCTGTGTAATGAGACTTAGTAGTAAATGACCTGACTGGTATTATAGTGGTAGTTCTCAACGCTTTTATGGGTATGTGTTTTTCATGTGTTGGAAGCAAAAGAAATATTTTTCTTTCACCCAATGCAAAGCATCCATCCAAAGAAGAACTCAAGGGTATGTATAATTACCCATGTTTTATTGAACATGACCCCTTTCTTTTAAGAGAGCAAGGGAGGTGGGAGGAAGAAGAAGGATATCATTGCGTCAGTTCTCCAGATTTGTAATTAAATTAAATTAGTTGATTTTAAAAATTGTGTGCGCATGCATGCACATGCCAAAATTGATGTCTTAGAAATAACAAATGGTTTTGAAAACTCTCCCAACTGATTTTGACATGCTTGGCAGTGCTATGGTGCTCCTTGTAAACCCATGACAGGGTGTTCAAATGCTGAAATGTATGTGTGCTGTGTTCAGATAATAGAGAACCAAGAGATACCTATGACAGGCATGTTCTGAAGGAGCTCACATTTTGGTAAGGCTGGCAGACAGACTCTATCGGCTGTGTAAACAGATAACACACTCAGCTGTTAAGCAAAGATCAGAAGGACCATCCAGAAAACTCAATATCAAATGTACTGTTGTCTAATTGATCCCAACTGTCTGATTGATTCATAGTAAACCTAGGGTTTTCAAGGATGTAAATCTTTCCAGAAACAGATAGCTATAGCTGTCTCCCTTGAAGCAGCTGGTGACTTTGTACTTCTGACCTGGTAGTTAACATTCTAATGCTGACCTGACAGCCTCACCAGGATGCCATATAAATCAAGACAGAGAATTGTGGTACTGGCAGTACAAAGAAGTGAAAGTGGAGTTGAGGTACAATTGGGAAAATCAAGCACATTTTAATGGAGAACTGCATCTTTGAATTGACTCTTTAGTGATGAGTGATGTTCTTATAGGCAATGGAGAAAGAAACTTGAAATATTGTGGAGACAAATACTTTCTGATAAATTTCAGAGGGTTAACTAGCCATATTATGAGTTGAGCGGACATTTTGGAAGAAGTTGCCTTAGAAGTAGACAATTCCTGAATATCCTGCCTGTGTGTGCAGACTTCATTCTGTAGGTGATAGAGAACCATCAATGATTTGGGACAGGAGTATGACAGGGTCCAGTTTATGACTCCAGGCAGCTACCCCAGCCCTCTGATCTGCTGGTATTGATGATCATAACCTGGCAAAGAACTCTGCACCTCCAAGTAGGGAACACACCAGAAGTGCCAGCTGATGAGCTGAAAAAAAGAAAAAAAATCAAAGATCTCATTTTCCTACTTGCGTCAAGTCAAATAAATGGAGCCAGATAAATGTGGCAAAAAATTGAAATAGTAGCAAGATTGCCTGGAAGCAGAATGTTTTTCAAAGTCCCTAATGAGGTGTCAGTGAACCTAACGAGATGAAACTCCCTACCCTACACCTAGTTTTTCACGCTGTCCTTTTCATGCAGTCATAATTAAGTTGTGAAATTGGAATTATATCCTATCATGAAAGACGGAGGCCAACTTTGTCTAGCTCCTTGCTTCTCCAAAGAAGGTAACGCAGAGAGGCACCCTCGTCCATTGCAGCTGCTTCAAATGACATGTTGGAGGCAATGGGGGTGTCACTCTAGATTCTGATTAAGAAGTGCCATGTGACTCCTCATCATTGATTTAGGTATCACTTACCATCACTTTTAGTGAGGAGTTATTAGGCAGCTGAAAGATGAAAGGAAAATTTCACTGTCTTTTCAGTGGCATTGACTTGGTGGCAAAAGGGAAGGATGGAAAAGAGGAAAGAACATCCACGTGAGGCCACACATGGTGCCAAGGACTCTAGCGATGCTGGTGCCCCTTTTGCTTCTTTCAGGTGTTATCATGAGAAGTAAGCAGATGGGGGAACTCCGGCTCACTGTGCAAATGCGGAATCTTGGGATCACAGGAATTGCAGGGCTTAAACAAGATCCTTCTCTAGGATTAGAATCCAGGTTAATTCCAGACTTATTCTCTTCTTTTTCCACT
The DNA here is from genome assembly GCA_004026705.1 of Nesogale talazaci. Taxonomy (NCBI): domain Eukaryota; kingdom Metazoa; phylum Chordata; class Mammalia; order Afrosoricida; family Tenrecidae; genus Nesogale; species Nesogale talazaci. The sequence continues at coordinate 122,710 of PVJH01002184.1, read as the reverse complement.
GTCATAAAGGATAGTGACTGCATGTGGTCACAGACAGGGCCAATGAGAGGAGGATTAGATCCACAGCTGCCAGGTAGTGAGGGCCACACTGGTGACCCAGACACCTTGCTAGGACCCTTGAAGGTACAACAGAAACTCCTGATGGAATATTGGTTGCTCTTTATTATAAACTCATTTAGTACAGCAGAAATTTTCTTTGGAATATTGCTTGTTCTTTATTATGCATGGGATAATTGTGGATCATGTAGCCACCATCATGGGCTCCGATATTCTCAGAGATTGTGAAGCTGATGCAGTCCTGGGCCACATTCTGTTCTGTTGTGCATAAGGTAATCATGGCTTGAAATCAATTCAATGACAATTATCTGTTTATTTAATTGTGACCCAGAGAATAAAAGTGACTTACTCCGGTCACATAGTTGGTACATGAACATGCCAGCACACTAGCTTGTCATTCACTTAGAGATCCCCACAGGGTAAGGTACCCAACCATGCAAGAAGGAAGCTAGTAGAGGACATTCCAGGTACTGGTGCCATCTGGCAGGATGCAAAGAAGATTGGTTCAATGCAGAGAGGCAACTAGATCTGTACAGCACCAGCCGGGAGTCCCTGAAGAGCATCTACAATAACTAACTCACTAAATAAATAAGAACATCATGTCCCAGCCCTGCAGGGCTATTTAAGTAAACTTATTGAACAAATTCATAAGCCAGGATGGAAATGTGACTGACCCAGAAAGAGACCTACAACTTGCTGTGACATTGGGTCTTCTGTCCACAACCTCTCTCCACCCTAGCAGCTCCACACCACTTCTGCTCCAGGTTGTCTGAGGAAGGACCGTTTTTCCTGCTAAGAGTAAAACCATTGAAAGTTCAGACGCCCAGGTAAGGCCCTGCTCTCTCTGCTCTGTCCATCTTAGCTAGCCTGATGAAAAATGCAAATTTGGGTCCACAATCCTTTTTTGAAGCCTTAGAATCAGACTGTGTCAGAAATTTATAAGGTTTCAGATTTGAAATAGGGAATTGACACATATTTTGCATATTATGTCACACCCCGGCTGGGTCTGGGGCAGCACCCATAATCGAACACATTAATATTTCTGCAATAAAATGTATGAACATTCACATTAAATGGGGTGAATAAACACTATCAGTAATAGCTGGTCAGTTCAAGGCAGGTTATGCCACCAAATTAGTTTAGGTTGGGTTGGATTGTGCTGCCAAAGGAGTTACACATTTTCTTTTCTGAGCATTTTTGGTTTTATCATTCAGATAAGAGAGGAATCATGAATATTTGTTAGGTGCCTATTACTGCTAGAATAGTAACTCACTTAGGTTGAGTGTCTGCTATATAACAGACAGGAAGGACCAATCATTAGAAAGGGACCGCTGAATTGGTAAAGCAGAGGGTTAGTGAAAATGGGGAAGATTCTCCTTACGATAGATGGATATTCTGGCTGCCACAATGGGCTCAAACATTCCAAAGATTATGAAGATGGCATACCCTGCTTCTGTGAAGCAACCAAGAAGTTGTGGGAAGAACAGGGTAAAGTACCACCTCCTTAATATGACCACAGCCTTGATACAATGGAGGGAGGCTTCATTTGGGGCCTGGTCTACTCCTAGTATAGATGGGCACTGTGGGGAAGCGAACTCACTTGTCTGAGAGGTCAGGATCTGTCATGTCACTTGCTGATTCCAGGAGCCATCAGCAGACATCCCACCACAAAGTCATTCAACTCACCTCTTTTCAGCTCTGTCTCGACCTGCATGTGGTCTTCCTCCTTCATCCTCCTGCTTCCTGCTCTGCAGTTACACAGCTTGGGAGAGGTTTTCAGTTTACCTTGTATCTGACCCCTGGACTAGAACTGAACTTGACACAATTGTGTTTCTACAACTGTGTGAGCTATTTGTTGATATCTCTTTCTATATACATATGCAACTGGTTTTGCTTCTCTAGAGAACCCAGCCTAACACACATTTGGAATAGAAAGACATGGTGGTGTTCACTGACAGATGTATCAGTGTGAAGTGGTGGTGGTGGTGGTGGTGGTGGTGGTGGTGGTGGTGGTGGTGGTGTGTGTGTGTGTGTGTGTGTAAATTTCAATCCTGAAATTTACTGTGCAGAAGCAACCATGGAATTTCGTGGAAGCTTTCTGAATCTTCGCTTCCTCATCTACAACATAGGGGTAATTATTCTGGTAACTTGTGGAGAACAAACACAAGGTCGATTTAAGTATATTCTTACTTACAGAGCACTGAGAACATTAGGAGTCCTTGGGCTTTAACCATGAAGAAGTTAGCTATTAACAGATGTTCTGACCAAAAGCATTTCTGAAGAAAGTAAACTACTTCCCCAAACTCCTAACTATGAACACTCAGGGGGCACAGTTCTCCTCTGTAACCATGTGGTTTCTTGTGTTGGAATCAACCTGGTAGCTAGTGACTGGTTTGCTTATTTTGTTTTGAGCACATACTAAGTTATTTACTAATGTAAGCAACACATTTCGGGTAAGAGAGATCACTTCTGGGTTTTAGGAGGAGTAAATAGAAATCTCTAGCGCTTCTTAGCAACTAACATTCCTCATCACTATGTTGTTGGCAAAAAATGTAGTGCTGTAATATGCATGTTATTACATTCATTGATCAATGTACGATTTCCAAGGAACACATGAATATCTTAGTGTTGACACTGTTCTTCTAAGACTTATGGTGACAATATTGTGCTTCTGGTTGTCTCTTATCTTCTATATAAATTTACTTTGATCTTGGCATCAATGAAAAAACTGTTCTTCTTTTAAGCTTTTGCTTTTTGGGGTATTAAACAGCGATAATTTTGTCATCTACATTTATGTATATATTATTTTTCTCTGTATCCAAGTCACAAAGAAATTATTAGCTTCTATTTAATGCTCATTTGTAGTTTCATCTTGGCTTGAGCTTTCAAGTGGAAAATTTTTCTTCCAAATTTAAGTATTTTTAGGATTAGAGAATTGAATTGAGAATGGCAGAACAGGATGAAAGCGTCTAGATGAGGAAGTCTGCATTCCTTATTTTAAAGATGAAGAAATTGAGAATCTGAAGAAGATCAGAAGTGTACTTAGGAAGTCAGAGGAGAACTCGGGCTAGAATTTGGTCTCCTGACTCAGAACTCACTCAGTAGGCATGCTCTTATCAAAAGGTATATAGTGAGTGTTGAAGAGGATTAAAGGAGTTGTTGGGTGCCTTTGGGGTGGTCTTGACTTATTCTTACTCTAGGTACCCGAGAACAAAACAGTTTCCAGCCTTGCACTATCCTCACAGCTGTTGCATGTTTGGTCTTTTTGTTGCAGCCACTGTGTCAATTCATTTCATTGAAGGACTTAGATTTCTCATCCTCAACTTTACAGACTACAGTGCGTTTCTCCAGAGCCTGGTTCCTTTTGATAACATTTTCAACCTGTAGGAGACAAAGTCTCTCTAAATTTGCTTCTAAAGAGTATTCTGAATGTACTTCTTCTAAAACAGAAGCCCCTGGTATATTTAATCTTATTTTCTAATGCTATCATTCAATTCTTCAGTGTTCTCTTTGATTGAAAGGGAATTAGCAGAGTCGGGAGCCCCGGTAGTGTCGTGGGTGTGTGTTGGTCTGCAATCAGCATGGTCAGCAGTTTAAAAACACCAGCAGTTCCCAGGGAGCTTCCTGGACCTGCTACTCCCCCCTCCCCCACAGTTACTATCTAGGAAAAGTCACTGGGTGGTGGGTGGGGGCGGGGAGGGTGGTTCTGTGAGCCAGCACTGACTCTATGGCAGTGAGTGTGGTTGAGAATATATAATGGAAGAGCTTATCGCAGCCACCTCAATGGAGGGCCTTCTTATTCAAAAATCAAAAAATCGACTGCCACCGAGTCCATCCTGATCCATAGTTACCTTCCAAAGGGGTTTCTGAAACTGAATCCACCCACGGTTTCTCGTGCTGTCACAATGCTCTACATCAGCAATTGGCAAACGACCAGTAGTAAATATTTTAGGCTTTGTGGCTTTGTAATCGTTTCTGCAATTACTCAACTCTGCCACTGCAGCACAAAAGCAACCATAGACAATGCATAAGTGAATAGGCATGGCTGAATTCCAACAACATTTTATTTACGGAAACAGGCAGCAGGCTGGATTTAGACTGCCGGTCATACTTTGCCAATGCCTGATCACCATCCATCGCTACATTAGGGAGGTGCTGGCAATACTAGAAGTTGCTCACCTCTAGCTGTATTTCTTGGGAAGGGATCCAAATGGGCACTACCAGTACTCTTTGTTCTGAATTGAATAGTCCCTCTTTCTGTTGCAATAGTTATCAAGTCATTCTACGTGATTCAGGTGGGCTCTGGACTGCTACCCCCAAGGCGCAATGTTCAAACCCACTAGCCACTCCAAGAAAAAACATGAGGCTATATGCCCCTGTAAAGATATATGGCCTCAGAAGCCTACAAGGATTGCTGAGTCAGAATTGACTCAATAGCAACGGGCTCAGAGAATCTGCCTTCTTCCAGCATATATCTAGGAGTGTAGGTCTCAAGTAAAACTATTTAGTTTTAAACTTTTTACTGTGAATTAGAGTAAGGAATGCAGAGCAGACTATCAGTTTTACATTTAACAAGTCAAATGCAGGTGATTTTAACTCTTCTGTAGCAAGCCTTTCAGTCTCAGTGTAACTTCCTGTTTCCTGTTTCTATTCGTTCTTTCCTGCTGCCCTTTTGATCTTAAATGGTTATTTTAATGGAGGGGGTGAGTTCAGGTCCAGACCCGAGCAATAATGAAGGGCTAACGTCTGTGGGTTCCAGCAATCCCTATCCAACTTGTAAGCCTGGTGGTCTCTTCTAGGATTCTGAGTTTCATTTTATTTTTTCCTCCTACTTTGTCCAGGACTGCATAATATGATACTTCTCAGAGCAGGTAACAGTGGTAGCCACCTGGAGGCACTACCTAGTTTTTCTGGCCTTAGTGTTGTAGAGACTGATGCTTGTATGGTCAGTTTAATTCCTTAGAGGGCAATTTCAGGTCTTTCACTTTTAGAGATGCGTCCCTGAAGTCCATAAATATTATCCTCTTGAACAGCCTTAATACTTGAGAAGTTCGATGAAGTAATCATTATGGTAATGTTTTGCCAATTCCAAAGTAATTGTTTTTTTTTTTAAATCTCTTACTTAGCACAACTTTCCTACCTCTAGATACTTGCCATGCTTCAAGGACCTTCTTTCCTTGCCAAGGACCATGCATATTTCCTGGGATTGCATCTGCTCCACTTTGTGCTCAATTAATCTTTCCTTCAGCAGCACACTCTGCTTAGGGAGTATATTAATTACCACAATAGGGTCATTGAAGTGAACTCGTCGTTTACAAGACCCCCAGGGGTCCTGTACACACACACACACACACACACACTCATTAGACAGAAACGTCTGTGGTTCATGCCTCAGCCTTTGACAACAGATATTTTATGTAGGGAGAGTGGATGATGCAGTTGGAAAGCTGGGAATTTCATGAGCCAGATGTTTGTTCATGGTAATTATGCTCATCTGATGCCAGTGATAGCAAAGCAGGGCTTTGGAGGAGTGTGGAGGGCACTCCAAGTCACTTACTACACACAAGAATCCTTAGGGTCACTTTAATGGGTCCCTCTCCCATCTACCTTCTGGCTAGTCAACAATTGAAACTTTAATGCCTGGCATCCTAGTCACCCCCTTTATGCTGCCAAATCCTCCTCATTCTTCGTGCGTGGTCTAGACACCACTCCTTCCAGGGAACATTTTCTGGTTCCCTACATTCTTCTCCTTTCCATGACAGCATGGCAATACAACACTCATCCCACTAAACTGTAATAGTCTGTTTATTTGTTCCTTCTATTGGGCTGTGGGATCTGGGAAGAAAGGTAACGTGTGTGTCTTGCTTATCTTTTATGACAAGTGTTGTGAGTTGAATTATGCCCCCACAAAGACATATAAAGTCCTCATCCTGGGTCATTGTGCATATGTTTGCTTGCAGATTGAAGTGATAATGAATTAGGGTGGGACCTAATACAATGCCTGGAGTACCGAAGAGAGAAATTTGGACACGGACTCACATACAAAGAATGCCATTGCCAATGTAGAAAGATTTTGGAGTTATTATTCTACAAGCCAAGGGTATTTCAAAGATGTCTAACAACAACTTCAAACTAAAAGAGTAGCAAGGGATATGAATTGTCCTTTCCAGCACCTTGATTTTGGACTTCTAGCCTCTAGAACTCTTAGGGAATTGATTTTCATTGTTTTATGTCCCCCAGTTGTGGTTCTTTATCCTAACCTCCACTGCTATTGAATAGATTTATATTCATTAGTTAGTTGCCAGTCATTCCAGTTGGTTCTAACTCCCAGCTCCTCTATGTACAACTGAATGAAACACTGTCCAGTCCTCACAATTGTGGTTTTGTTTCATTGAGTCCACTGTTGCAGTTACTGTGTCAGTCCACCTCATTGCAAGACTTCCTCTTTTACGTGGCCCTTCTATTTCATCAAGCATGGTGTCATTTTTCAGGGACAGATGTCTCCTGATAACATATCCAAGTACATGAATTGAAGTCCCGTCCTCCTCATTTCTCAGGAGCTTCCTGACTGTTTTTCTCAAGACTGTTGTGTTTATCCTCTGGGCAGTTGACGGTACTCTCAATGTTCTTGACAAAAATCATAATTCAAATGTCCATTCTCCTGTAATCCTATCTGGTGTCCAACTTCCAGAGATATATGAGGTGAATGAACATACCATGGCTTGAGTCAGGTGCACCCTTGACCTTAAGATGACAGCCTTCCTCTTCATCTCTGTAAGGGGTCTTATGCACCAGACTTGCCTAATGCAAGGTTCCATTTAATTTCTTGACCACTGCTACCCTGAGCATTGATTGTGGATTCAAGTGAAATGAAATCACTGCCAACTTCAGTTTTTCCCTCTGGTTATAATGACATCATCTATAGGTCTGACTCATAGAGACCCATAGAGTGTTCCTGAGCCTGTCAACCTTCACAGGCTCACCTTTTCTCTGTAGAGCAGCTGGTGGTTTTGAATCATTGATCTTATAGTTAGCAGCTCACAGCTTATTTCACAGCACCACCAGCGGTCCTTACACCCACGGAGGTGACTTACACTTAACTGGAGTACTGTAAACATTTTGTCTATTCTCCTGCCACAGGTAGGTGCTTCTGATATCTCAAAACATTGAGTTTTTTCTTCTCTAAGGAATTCGGGGGGAAAAAAACCAATTTCCTCCCAGGGATTCCCAATCTGTGCTTGGAGCATCAGCCTTAGAACAGAGAGCTCCAGGAGTGAAGTGGATTATAAACCACACTCAGAAAACAAGCAAGAAGAAAAACATGCACAGAACTCAAACTCTGTGCCATGAAGTCAATACGCATCCATAGTGGCCCTGTAGGAGAGGGTAGAACTGCCTCTGTGAGTTTCTAAGACTCTACTTGTTAAGAGGAGTGGAAAGTCCTGTCTTTCTCCCTGGGAATGGCTGGTGGTTTCAAACTGCTGACCTTGCAGATGACAGCCTAACATCATCAGCTTACTATGCTACCAGCACAGCCTCTAAACTGGGCCAGTAGCCACAAAATCATGAATTCATATCTGCCAGCCACTCTCCAGGATTAAGAAGAGGTTCTCTGTGCCCGTTAAGGCTTATAGGTTTGTGAGCCCCAAAGGGGCCATTATTCTCTGTCCTACAAGGTCACTAGGTGTCAAATTGATAGGATGGCAATGGGTTTGCTTTGCCTTTTTTTCTTGGGGGGGGGGGGAGTCACTGTTCTCCTGTGGTGGGAGTAGGAGGCCCAGCCCCACTGCTGGAATTGAACCTCTGTCCCAGTGGGATGCAGTCCCGTGCACAACCACTATGCCACCGGGGCTCAGCCCGGGTTTGCTTTGTTTTTGACCCATCAAGTCACGTTCTTTGGGTTGAGCAGGATTTGGGGGGTATGTGCATGATACGACACACATGTGATTGACTGCAGAAGTTTTAGAAAATTCATTCCTTTTGGTCATTCAGCAAATAATTATTGAGAGACTAACTATGCACCAGGCACTGCATGAGTAATGACATAGGAATGACGGTATCCTCTATGCATTCCCTTTACCAGGTATTATGCTAGGAACATATCAGAGGTCCCATTGAACCTTTTCCACACCTCTCTGAGATACCTACTCTTATCTCCATCTATAGAAGGAAAGGCAGTCTCTGATAGAGTCAGGGTCACGGAATTGGAGTTTGAAAAATATACAAGAAACTGTTCACACATGCTCACACATACATAAAGAAAGTGTTTATTGAGTGCCTATTTTGTGCTCTACACTCTTCAGCTATCAAAGTAGACAAAGCTGATCATAAGGAATTCTTGCTCTTAAGGAAAATCCCTTACTTAGGAGAGGTGATAGGCAGCAAATCAGTGAACATGTGGTTTATTGTCAGTTGGCTTTGAGCTATCCTCCACCATGTGGTACACCCACATGCAACACAACACAACCCTGCTTGGCCCTGTACCATCTTCACAATTGGTTGTGGATTGGACACTTTTGATCCTTAGTGTTTTCATTACCTTATTTTCAAAATTAGATTAGCCTTTCCCCCAAGTCAATCTTAGTCTGGACATCCTGCTGGAACCTGGTTTTCCTTGTAGCAGAAGGAAAGCCCCCAGTTAGGTATATGAAGTGCAGTGGAGAGGCAGTCACCAATAGCCTGCCTGGTAGGTGAAAATTCTACCACTGAGCCTCTCAATCTATGATGAAAATTATTTCAGCTAGAGCTCATAAACACGTGAAAATTTCTTTTTTTGGGAAAAGGAGGTATTCTAATTTTTTAAAAAAATCTAAGTAATGCTAGATCATGTGTTGTAAGGTGTTAATAAGCGCACATTATATCCAAGGCTTCAGGAAACTCATTAATAACAAAGTCAATTTAACTCTGGTGTGTTGTTTTTCAAGTTTGTTTGGTTCCAAGACTGCCTTTTTCACAGGTTGCACTATGTCACTCCTGCATTCTACAGAGGGTTTGGTGGGACAGCAGGATCCAGAAGAACATTCTTATTTTTTACATAGCAAAAGGATGGCCCAGAGAGAGGAAGTGATTTGCCCAAGATGACAGAATGGAATAGAGGCAGGCATGGCAGCAAAGCAAGCTTCCTTTACTCAAGATACATTGCTGCCTCTCCTCCAGACTGCCATCTGCATGTGCAGAGACGACTTGTACTCGTGTATTGCTGTGGTCCTGAGTACAATAACAGCCTCTCCATGTGCTGCACATGCTCTATGCCCCACACACCACCATCCCAGAAGGGTCTTAACTCAGAAATAGTGGCATTCCATTCCCCAGCCAAGGTATCAGGCTTGTAAATTCTTGTCCAGATGAACAACAGAGAGTTGTAAAAACTGCTCACAGTGAGAAATGCAACAGTCGGCGTGACCTGAAGGGTCAAGGGACTATTGAAATATGCTTGCAAACTCCACCCTCCAGCAACATTCTAAAGAGTAATAGGCTATAATGAGGTGATAATTAACATAGAGGCTAGACTCAGCAAAAGGCACTCAGAAAGATTTCATATTTTAAGGAGGCAGAAATGCAACTTGACTGGAGTTTCCCTCACGCTATGGGGGAGCTGGTCTGCTTACTGGCTACAGGGCAAAGAAAGTGTGTGTCGGGGTTAGAGTTTACTTCAGGTTCTTTTCCTATCTGGGCCAGTGTGTGAGAGTTGCTTAACTCACTTCTCTTGTAATATGTACTGCAGTGCTGTTGCTAGCAGTCAGTGAACTACTGTAAATATATCAGAAGCTAAACTTGCCTAACTCAAGCAGGGTACTGGATAAATGATCCAGAGGTTCATTGATATAGAGGTTATTGAAGTACATGAATACTGATGTTGTCAAGGATGTATTCTTCTTTGGCACATAGGGCCACTATGATGTGGAACCACTTGTATGGCACCTAAGAACAACATGCAAACGATACATGGGGCCTGACAACAACATCCAAATGGTACATGGGGTGTCTTCCTTTTCTAAACACCATGTTGCTAATGGCATGTGTTACAAATGGCCTTGGTGCTCAGTTGAATTGTGAAGACATTCGAGATTATATATGACAGAAGCCCACTTTGCACTAGCTTCGGTCCAAGTAACACTGTGGAATAAGTTTGTTGTTGGGAGATGAAGGAAACCAATTGCCATGGAGTCAATCTGTCCTGATCATGGCAGCCCGACCTACAGGAGAGGAGATCTTTCCTCCATCGTAGACTTCCTGCAAGTCTTTCTTCTGAAGGGACAAAGCCTGCCTTGAATCTTTCATGGAGAAGGCAAGGTTGTTAGCCATTGGTATTCTGGACTCCTTTGAGGATATTAAGTTATATTACGTCCATGGCAGTACAGGAGTGTAGTTTGGCTTTAGGCATAACTAGCGTCTTCCAAAGGAGCCCTGGTGGTGTCATGGTAATAAGTTGCACTGCTAACTTCAAGGTCATCAGTTCAAAACCTCAACCACTTCTCGGTAAAAAGATGGGACTTTCTAGTCATTTATAGAGTTACAGTTTAGGAAATGCACAGGGGCAGATATACCCTTTCCTGTAGGGCTGCTATGAGCTGCCATGGGCTCATTGGCAGTGAGTTTGAGTGAGAATCTGCCTGTCTCTTAGTTCTGTGTGTCATTCTCTGACCAACTTCTTGAGAGTGGCCTCCAGCAATCTTTCTAACTCTGGTTTCATATTTTAAAATCCCAGGGAGAGGCTTAGCATGGGCCAGATGCTTACCCCTGGCATTTATCTATGACTGTGGTCAATGAGTTTATGATATTAGAGAGCGGGAGAGAAGAGTTACTTAGGGGAAGCTTCTAGACATGGGGGCTCCTGGGCAGAGCAAAACTGTATGATCTATAATACTTTCCCTTTTAAACTGAGCTCTCTGGGGGTAAATGATAGATTATATATGTATTCTGCCACTTGAGTATTTTATACTATTTGGGGCATTTGTATGTCATTAAGCATAAGGCAGCCCAGGATAATTGAAATTGTTATTTTTGGAATGGAAATTATTATTATTTTTTATAAATGGAAGGTCTCTCTCAGAATAAAAATGTCACATGCTTTAGACTGTAAAATTTATCACATATTGAGATCATAGGACATCAACTGTAAATCCCTGGTCTCCATCAACTAAAATGTGGCTTTCTGTGGCTCCATAGGAATTTGGAAATCTTCACTTGCAAGATTGTGAGATATAATATTTTGGAGTGTTTTTTAATTCTTGAATATGATAGTAGATTTAATGTTCTTAGCCCAGCGACGAGGAACTCTGTTTACTTACTCTCAGGCTGCTAAATGGAAAGTGAGCCTTGGGTTCCTCCTTGGTCTGCTAACTGGAAGGTCGCCAGTTACAAAGAGCCTGCTGCTCCTTGGAAGAAAAGTGAGGCTCTCTACTCCCATAAAGAGTCCCAGGCTTAGAAACCCACAGGGGCGGGCCAACCTTGCCCTACACGGTCACTGCGAGGAGTTGGAATCAGCCTAATGACAATGAGTCTAGTTTGGCTTAGGTTTGTCCAGGGCTTGTCTAATAATAAGCATTTGACAAATAAGTCATTATAATTTTTTAATTAAAAAAGTTTTTCATTAAAATATTTTAATTTGTAAATTGGTTCTTTGAGGCTTCCTTACCCCCCACTATCATGACCCCATTCCTGCCTGTGTTAGTCCGGGTAGACTAGAGAAACAAATTCATAAAGGAAAGCTCTATATACAAGAGGAATGGGACAATGAGAAAACATCCCAACTTACTCCAGTCTAAGGTCATAAGTCTGACACCAGCCCATACATCCAAGCCAGTCCATAAAATCTCCCTCCACCTCACGAAGCACCTGCAATGATACCAGGACAATCACAGGCCAGTGGGTGCGGAGTCTTGTGTGTCCAGCAGCATTAGAAGTATCCTGACTCTGGCAGGGGACTCTCTGTGGTTTTTCCAGCTTCAGAGGTCTGTTTCCATCAGGGTAAGGACATGTGGCTTCTCCTCCATTTCCTCCAGTTCCTCAGACGCTGCCATCTTATCTTGTCAAATTGAGTGTCTCCCAACAGCTGGGGAGTTGGTCTCTCATCACCAAGAGGGACATTTTGTGAGACTTCCCAGAATTCTCAGAAGAAAGACATGCCCACACAGAAGCCTCATTGGCTATCTCCAGATTGATAGGCTAGACTCCATCCCTAGACTCCTAATCATAACACACGAGTACTTGCCACGCTGGCTTTCAGTCCTGGATAGACTGTAGCATGTTCACTGGTATAGATAAGCACTCACGACACATGAAATCCAGGACAGATAAGCCCCTCAGAACAGAAATGGGAGTAGCAATACCAAGAGGGTAGTGGGAAGGTGGAGGGAGGAGGGGAGAAATTGGGGAACTGATCGCCATGATGGATGCATAGCACCACCCCACCCCCCAAGCCTGAGGGGGATGAACAATAGAGATGTGGGTGAAGGGAGACAGTGGTTGGTGTAAGATGTGAAAATAATAATGATTTATAACTCATCAAGGTGAGGGTGAGGCCCTGAGGAAAGGGGGAACAAAGAGAAGCTGAAACCAAGGACTCAAATAGAAAATAAATGTTTAGAAAATGATCATGGGAACATACATGCAAATTGATATAATTGATGTACGGATTGTTATAAGAACTGTAAGAACCCTCATTTTGATCTTTTAAAAATGTGTTAAATATATTACTTTCTTTTAAAAAATTATGTTAGTTTATTGATTTATCTTACAAATCTAGTATGTTCATTCACAGTCATTTCTGTTCTTCGTTCTCCAGTGAGGTCATACAGTCATTAGTGCTATCAGCTCCAACTTCCTCCCAGCGCCCTTCCCTTCCTGTACTCTCAGGGAACCATTGCTCCTATAACTATTTATGAGGCGTTATCAAGTTTGGCTTTCATGTACTGCATAATCTTAACTATACAAATAAGCCTATGCAAATCTAACTTGATTAATGGGGTAAAACAATTAAAAACCATAATGATAAAAGGAAGAAATACTTGTTCATCAGTACATGCCGCACCCTGAACTTTTCCACAGATGCCTAAGTGGGGGGGCTTTCCTAGGCCCCCGAAGATACGCGAGATGTTGGGTGCAGGTGAGAAACCCACATGGCCAAGGCGGCAGCCTCCGGGTTCCCATTCCTGGCAACCACGCACGTCGCGGCCTGGTTGCAGAGGGACTGGAGAGGGGTACAGAGGTGCCCCTCAGCTGCACACTGAATTTCTCTTTCATTCTATGTGTCCCTTCACAGAGGGACTCCCCAATTATTTTGGGTCTCCACTAAATCCATGCCCCTTCACATCAATTTGGTTGTGTACTTTTGGGCTTCTGATACTTCTTCCCGCTTGACCCCTCATGATCACATAGGCTGCTGGGCATCTTCTATGTAGACTTCTTTACATCCCCGAGAGATGGCTGCTTGGTTAACTGCAAGCCTTTAAGACCAGATGATATATCATTTGATGCATCAGCTTTTCTCACCACCTTCACTCATCTACCCTTTTGTTTTCTTCGATCATGTCAGAAAGGGGAGTACCATATAATGCCACATTATTAGAACATTATTGTACTGAGGCAAGATATAAGTAAAAGCCTAGCATCCATCTGATTCCTTGTTGTGAGTGCATGTATATGCATATATAAACAAACACACAAAAATATATTATATATATAATTTTTTTCCTTCTACTCCACTATTAAGGTCTCCCATTCTTCACCTCCCAGTAATTCCTCCCAGAAACAAATCAGTTGAACAAACAGGACCAGAACATCTCTTCACTATCAATTTTAGAACACCTACTATTCCCCTGGACCCATCATTGTTGTTTTCCTGCACCTCTTCCTTCCTCCCTCAACCCACTGTTCCAGTAGCTGTCTCTGTGAGATTACCTATCCAGCATATCTTGTATAGATAAACAACAACCAAAAAGATAGCAAACAAAAAATAACAACAAATGAACAACAAAAACATTAGTATTGCTGTTGTTGTTAGTTTTGTTCATGATGTGGTATTCAAGGAACTCCATGACCTTTATTTGTTGCTGTTGAAAATAAGAAATTTGATAGAAAACATTACATTGTAAACAGGTTCATTAATCTACTGAATAAAAGCAGAATGAGAATAATCACATATAAAAATTTGAGACAAATTTAGTAGCACAGACAGCACTAAACAGAGGTGTCTGTCAGTCTTTGAAGGGTCTTTCTAGAACTAGAGGAAGAGTGAGCTTCAAACAGAGGGGCACAATGACATCGAAAACGCACCATCGAGTCCACAATGGCTGAGGAGAGTAAGAGGAAGGTAGCATGACAGATTTCTCTTTTGAATAAAGGCTGAAGCATAAATTGAGAAAAGGATGTATTGCCTAATGTTCTGGGAACATCAGACCATACTACTCTGTTGCTTTGGCTAAACATTAACACTGCAACCGAGGAAGCATTTGCTTCTCCAGGAGCCTCCCACCTTTTATTGGGTACAGATAAAATGAGACATGACCACTGAGACCTTTTAACAAAAACATAAGGGAGAGAACTTTAATGTGTCTTGGTCGACTGGGAATCTGGGCTCACCTGCAAAGACCTTCTCCCCCAAGAGGTCCTTCCAGTGGCCCAAGAGGTCACCTTGCAAACAGAGAAAACAAATGGGGTTGAGGGAGGATGTAAGAAAGAGTTTTCTTGACTTGACACTTGTCGCTGAGGGGCTGCTTCCTCATACTTACTTCAGACCGTTCTCATTATAATCTGGGGGAGGTTTTCTCTTGGAGGTCTGGCCAGTCCGTCATACACATGTGCTAATTTCCTCCCAATGAACAGTCAGAGGCGGGATGGCAGAGGCTCCTGATGGGAATGTGGTGAACATGTAACCAATGTCGGAGGCAGAACAGAAGGCCCCTCCTCTAGATCTAGGGGATATCAAGATGGTGGGATACACTACCCTCTGAGTAGTGGGTAAGCATCTTTCTTCAGAGATAAGAATGAGACATTTACCCCTTCATCTGAACAAAATGCATGCATCTAGTCTGCTAAAGACAACCTCCAGGAAAAAAAAATAGCACCCATGATTTGGGGCATGAGGTCCTTGACACTAGGTTCCAAAAACCTGAGGTCCACAGACATTGAAATGAACTGCTCAATTTTGTATGATTGGTGAGGGACTGCTTGGGAACTAAAACCAACCAGCCAACCAACCAACCAACCAACCAACCAGTCAACCAACCAACCAACCAGTCAACCAACCAACTAACCAACCAACCAACCAACCAACCAGTCAACCAGCCTACCAGCCAACCAGCCAACACACCAACCCACCAACCCACCCCAACAAAAAGAAACCCATTGTCATTCAGGGGAACCCAACTCCGGCTGGCCTGTAGGGCCAAGTCGAAGGACTCCCTAAGATTTCTGAGACCGCAGTGATTTACAGGAGCAGCCAGCCCCATCTGTTTCCCTGGGAATGCCTGTGGAGCTCAAACTGCCAACCTTTCAGTTCACAGGCCAGCGCTTCATGCAAATCTTCTAACTCCTAATCCAGTACCCTTTGCTGTTCAGCTTTTCTCCTTGCCTCCCGGCATGCTCTGTCAGCAGTGTTTCTGATATGAAATGATGCATGCACACGCCCAGGATAGTGCCACTGTGGGGCCTAAAGCAGTGGCAGCCCTTATGTTAATGAGCAGTAAAGAACTCCAGCAAAGATCCTTCTAATGGGTGTTGATGAATGTTTATAGATGGAGTGTTGCTTTTAACTGAAGGAGAACTCATTTTAAAATGCATTCAATTATTTTTAAGCCTGGGGGTTTGGGGGCTTGGTGGAGGGGGGGCATGGGGAAATGACCCTCATGGCTAACCCTTCAAACTAGGAAAGTTCCCTGACCTTGGGAGCCCTGCCCTCCTCGGCAGCCCATCTGAGTGCGGATTTGAGCTCATACGGGAGGGAGTGCCAACGCACAAAATTTATGAAGTCCTCAGAGTTTTTGTGGTCGCAAATCACACGACTTTATCAAACAGAAAGAGAAGCTTGCCTTGGAGGGAGAGAACATACGTCTCAGACTTCGCGATGGGAATACAAACAGGCCAATTCAATTTCTTTTGGGGTCATGGTTTGAAGCTTTATTGAATGTGCAGCATTCCCTTTTCAAAGTCCATGGGATGTTTTCACTTCAGAGAATAATTTCCACATCCCATTCGACACGAAGAAATGGGTAATTATTATATCACTTGGTGGTTATTTATCACAGTTTGAATGGAAATAAATTGCTTCAAAGTGAAATCATGTTACATGGTTACCTGTCTGCCCTATTAATCTTTCGTTTAATTTTCTTTATTTTAATGTGCATACAAATGTTTGGAACCTGTCTCATCTGTCTCCCTCATAATTCTATGCAATGGATTTAAATATGTTAAGAGTAATTGAATAAATGGGTTAAAGGAAGGCTCGAGACTTGGGGAATGGGGACATCACTAAGAACAGTAATTTATTTCTGAATTTGTCGTCTCTTTTCCCATGGAGCAGACACATCTTGGAGAAAATGCTTGGATATTTGTGCAGTTTAGTAGCTAGTTAATGTCCAGTGTTGTTGGTGTTAGGTTCTGTTGAATTGGTTCCAATTTATGGTGACCATCCAGTCCTGCTCCATCTGCTCAATTACAGTTATGTTTAGACCTTTCCTGTAGGTAATCGCAGCTCTTTGCCTCCATCCACTGCCAAGTTTTCTATCCCATTCCTGAGGTTCAGTAAAACTATGTTTTTGCATAATGCTGTACCACCTTAATGGAGGTGTTGGTTTCAGGATATATGAAAATGATGGGGTTGAGAGGCTTTGAATGATACTTATCAGGCTTTTAGGGTTTTTTTCTTTCTAATTGAATTGTGTGTTTTCTAATTCACTAAAGGGAAAAGAAGTCTATTGGAGTGTGGGATGCTTCTATTTCTCATCACTATTCACAAAACATAGATTTTTTTTTCTTCCAGTAACTATATCCATTTGGTAAATTGGCATCTCCCATTTTTCTTCCAAGATCCTCTTCAGGAATGCCTTCATCTCAACTCTTGCTGGACAAATAGGATTTGACTGTCTGTGGATTGGAAAACAAACTCAGGTGGCTCTGTCAGGCAAGTGTTGTACTGCAAATCCCAAGGCCACTGGTTCTAGCCCACCGACTACAGATTTAGAGTGTCTTAAAGCAAGTGTTGTACTGCAAATCCCAAGGCCACTGGTTCTAGCGCACCGGCTACAGATTTAGAGTGTCTTAAAGCCTGAACGGGGTTACTATGAATCAAAATCTCTTCAGTGGACCTGGGTGAGGTGAGAAAATATGGAACAGGCAAAGGTCATCTGGAAAGACCCCCTAGTGCCTCTGTGCTGCCCTCCCCCTCTTACCTGAACCGGAGACCTTGTTTTATCTTGAAGGCCTCTTCCGTACAGTTGCTGATGCTGATAGCAATGGAGCTGCTGCTTCATTGCCTGTGGCTCTCTCACAGCTGCAATGACAGGGCACTCGTTTTCTCTTCTCTGAATTCTCCTGCTTCCCCTTGACCACAGTTCTTTCTCCCCATTGGACTTCTGGCTTTGGAATCCTTCACAAAAAGCGAGAGCTCACCCTTCTGCTTCCTGTGGCACTTACCTTTAGTGAATGCCTTGGAGATCAGCATGGCCATCACATGTATCTATTTAGTGACTCAGTCATTCTTCCATTTTCCATGCACTTATTATTCATTTCCTTCATGCCAGACATAGTCTGGTGATGGGGATTACAGCAGTGAAATATAGAGGAAGCCTGCTTTCTGAAACTTATATCCTAGTGGGTAGTGACAGTCAGTAACCAAGCATTGTCTGCAAAGTGGAAGGTATGCGACTCAGAATTTTTTAGGGAAAGAGGGAGATATCTGTATGCATTTATTGAAAGATGCATGTGCCCCTGAGAGTATGGTAGCTTGAGAGTTTCTACTCCAGAGTTGAGGTGGCCATGGGGAAAGTTTTTTAGACTTGGAATTTGAGATCTACAGGTCAGGTGATGGCAAGAGTGTAGAGTGAAAAGAGAATGACATCTGTTAGCATATCTATTTATAGTTTTGGGGTGGACCACTCCATCAGTAACCTTTACTTTCCATGGTCTGACTTATTACATCAAGTTACAATATGGGAAGATTATTCTAGTTCATTTCAATCCATTATGAAACAGCAATTACTCTAGTGTTTAGTTAAATCCCTGAGACTCATACCTTAGCCAAGTTGACACATAAAATTAACCATCACAGGAGAGTACTGTGGTTAGGTGCCATTGGGTTGGCTTCAAGTCAAAATTACTTTACCTATAACTGAATGAAACACTGCCTACTCCTGCACTAGATACACAATCTTTCCAATGTGTGAGCCCAGGGTGTTCGTCCATCACACTACTTTACCAACCATCGGATTTGCTTCAGCAATTCATCCCTCCTGTTGCCATGTCCAAAGTTCCTGAGGCAAAGTCTCACTGTCCTCACTCCTAGGGAACACTGATACCAAAATTAAGCTCACTCTCATTGTGTTCAGGCCAGCTCATAAACTGGGTAGAACTGCCCCTGTGGGTTTCTGACACTGTAACTCTTTACAATCTTGGTGTAAAAAGCCTCGCCTTTCTCTTGCAGAGAAATTGGTGGTAACCTTGCAGTTAGCAGTCCAGTAATTAACCACTGTGCCACCAGGGCTCCTAAGAAGTGTTGATAGTTGGTTATCAATGTAGAGAAAAATAGAGCTTGAAAAGGAGATAGTGCCAGGGTGGTGGAAGGAAGCCCACTTGGCCATGAAAGGCTTTGCTGAGGCGATGTTAACACATGAGTAAAGAAGACTTGACTAGGCAAGTCGCATGGCTGTTTGGGCAAAGAATGGTGAAAGCAAAGGTAAGGCAGGCCAGTGTGGTCTTTCACACATGCACTTTGGGGTAAACTGCTCTGAGATATGTATTCGGGCCCCACCCCTTCTTTTCCACATACAGAAACCAAAGTCGCACCACCAACAAAGTCTTCCTGCACCTAAAGCCCCTCGATGGTGTAATGAGGATGGTGCTATCCATGAAATAGGCATTGTGGGGATTAACTGGAACAAGGTGTATGAGATCCGAGCCAGCGGTGTGCACCCAGCCGTTCCCCTGCCGCTGTCTGTGCTGATGTTTGTTGGTCCCTGTGCTCTGCAGATTGTGAAGTACTTGGTTATGATGTCTGCTTGGCACATAGTCAATGTTGAATAAATGGATAATAACTGGTTTCCTGGCCACTCGGTTTCAATGCAGGCAGGGTAGAGGGAAAGGGAATCACTGCCATAGTACTTTGGGGCACATATATGGCAGGGAAGCAAGGCGAGTTTTCCTCCATAGATCCATTGATCAGAAATCAGTCAGAGCCAGCCCATTTTCTCAAGGAAGGCATCCTCCAATTGTTGTCAAGATTATTCTAACTTATGGAGACCCCAGACATTTCTGGGTGAAACTTTGCTCCCTTGCGTGTCTGGTACTTGTGATCTTTCAGAAGCAGATCATTAGGAGTTTCTTCTGAGGCAACTTCTGGGCCATTCCAATGGTCATACCTCCAGTTAGTTGTCAAATGCTTATCACTTGGGACATGCAGGGACTTTGAATATTAATGATCTGTCCAGAAGAGGCACCTTCAGTACCAAGCAGTCTAGGAAATCCAGCAGGGCAGGAGCAAGGCAAGTTGTGCAGTTGGGGTGGGGGATGTGCCTGGAGTGCCTGCAACGACCCCACAGAATGCCAAGACTGAGTGGAGCTGGCCTGCCTGGCTGGGCTGGGGAGAAGTGAGCCAGGAAGGAGGAAACACAGGTTTCTTGATGGAGGATGTGCATTGGGCAGTAAGAGAGAACACAGCTGTGGACACTAAGGGCTCTAAGGGGATCTTACCAGCCTTACTGCTATTGTTCCATCCTCTTATGGCTTTTCTTAGGTGTTTGGGAAGAGGTGATCCTGAATCTATCCAATCTGCCCCTACTGGGTTAGTCTGGGTAGACTAGAAAATCAAATCCATAGAAACTTTTATGTGTCTAAGAAATAATTTTATATACAAGAGAAACTGAACATTGAGAAAACATCCCAGCCCAGATCAAGTCCATAAGTCCGATATTAGCTGATGATATGTCCAACAGAAATCTATAGAGTCCTCTTCAGACTCACGAAGCACATTCAGTGACACCAGGACAATCATAGGCCAGTGGGTGCAGAGTCTTATGTATCCAGAGATGGTAGGAGCATCTCAGCACTGGCAGGGGTCTCTTAGTGTCTCCTCCAGTTTCCAGGGCTCAGGGTCTATCAGCATGCTGCCATGTGTGTCGTCAACTGTAATGTCTCCCAGGGAGTCAGCCTAGTGTCTTGTCAGTAAAGCATCTCCAAGGGACTGAAGAGTGAGCCTTTCACCTCCAAAGGGGAAATATAGATGGATTTACTAGAATTTTCAGGAGAAGATCATGCCCACACAGAGGTCTTATTGGCTATCTCCAGACTGACAGACTAGACTCCACCCCTACACTCTTATTCCTCAAATTAACACCAGATTAGGTCATTGCCACACCTCCATAGCCTGTTTCCACCATTATTGACCTATCTGTGCACAGGAGGCTGCTCTGCATGGACCACACCTACCAGTTTCCTTGGCTTCTGACATATTGAATTTAGCCAAGGGGGAGCCTCACAGAAGGTTAGAGGGTGGAAGGGAGTAAGTTGGGGGGGGGGGGTGTCACATGTGCCTAACCACTGCCCGGTGGTACCCCTGAGGAAGAATCAACAGGATTTCCGTCAGGTGGCCCTTTCTTGCACCATCTCTCTCTCCCTCTCCCGCTCCCTCTCTCTCAGCAGTGCTGTGGTCACCATTTCTTCCCCTTCCTCCTTCAGAACCTGAGTGATAATGAAGCCTGGAGGTTACTCACTCTGGAAGCAGGGCGAGTGGGGAGGGGGCTTGCTCTCTCCCTGGCGATCTTCCTTTTTGTTTTTCTACCTTTGTAAATAGTCCTTTTACTCAAATCTCTTCAAATTACCCAATTTGAGGACCAGCTGTTTCCAGCTGAGACTCTGAGTTGGGGGTGAGATCGGGGAGGATGCACGGAATAATTTCACTCTCATGCTCATGGTGAACTTCGCAAGCCAAGGACATGACCGTTCTGTGCTTTTCTGCACTCTGTGTTTGGGGGGCGATTGCTTTACTCCTTTAATGGGAGGCAGGAGGGAGCGGGTGCTTTCCTGTCTCTCATCCTTTGATTTCCAGAAGTGCAGAGAGGTGTGAGACCACAGAGAGTGCTTGTGCGAAATGGATGGCTCTACGTTGAATGTCCGAGAGAGGCTTTCTATTTGTTCCCAAATCAAAAGGGTCCCTGATGCATTCAATTTGGGGACACTGGTGGGAACCCTGACAGAGAATGGCCAGCAAGGAAAGAGAGTGAGAATCCAGCTCCAGCGACACAGAGGAGTGTCATGCAGGCTCTGGGGTAGGTGGCTTCCAAGTCCTTTTTGATCTGCAAAACGGGGACAGTGGCGGCATCCTACTGTTGAGACAATGGATGTATACACACTGACAGAACACCTCTGCTCCATCTGGTGCCGCTGACGCCCACTGGCTTACTGACATTCCTGGAATATTCCATGCTCTTCTGCCTGGAGGGCTTCTCACATCACATCCCACTTTCCTCACTTTGTCTGATAAATTCCTGTATATCTTGGATTCTTTGGAGCACAGCACCAGCAGTTTCCCCACAGGGTAACCCTACCCCCATCCTGCTCCCCTTGACTTCCATCTTCCACCCCGATGATAACTGCTCCGCCTCCTGGAACTTCTCAGCATCGTATGAGAATTGTGATTGTGTCGCTCATCTCTGTGTAAGGATCCACCATTCACTCAGCTCCCTGAGGGGAGGGCGGGCATGTATCCTGCTCTCTGTTACAACTCTGATTTGACACAGGGCTGGGGGAGGACTCAGGTCCATTACCTGGCAGCTGTGTGAGTTCTCAGTGGTTCCCTTTGCTTTCTGTAGATCCGGGTCTTCATTTTCAAGATGAGACTAAGAATACCACCTACCCCATAGGGTCTTTCTGAATAATCTATATATTAATAAATGTAAATGAGCTACCAGAGAGCCTAGCATGAAATCAATATTTCCTACATTTTAACCCCTGTGACTGAATTCTGATATATGGTGCCTTAACAGTTGGTGGGAAGAAAAGAGTTTGAGCGCCAATGGCTGGGCAGGGCTAAAGGAAGGCCTGTGCACCTCCAGGCGGGCGCTCTTTGCCTCTGCTTCCTGTCTTGGGTCCCATGACCAGGAGGCTCTTTAGCAATGCGGGCCATGCTAGGAACTAGCCCGGTCTCCACTGAACAGTTCCTGGTGCCACGGAACCTCAACAGTGAGAAGTCTTCATCCTCTCAGTTTGTTTGTGAACCCGGCGGTTGAGCTCCCCCGACTCCTCGGAAGAAAGGTGACAGAGAGGCTGGTGTTCGTGAGACCGGTCACCGAGGGCATGTTATAAAGCCACACGCTCTCCCTTTCATTTCCTTTACCTGCTCTCCCGCCGTGAGTGGACATCAGGGGACCGGTTTCTGTGCGAGCGATCTGGTGCGAGTTGCTCAACCATCTCAATTGCGATTTGCTTGTTCATTAAGGAAGGACAATGATGCAGTGTTACTGTCTTATTGAGTACTTTTATCCAATGTCTAATGACCTCATTAGCAGATAATATGTAAATAAGCTTGCACCCACACAGGCACACGTTCTCACACCATCGCTAACATTGTTATCCCGAAGCCCATGTGTTGCATCTCATCTGCATTAGTTAGAGGAAGTCGGTGGGATCTTACTCTTGATGAATTTCCACCTACTTTATCAACAATGAATAGAACAGCCCTGACTGGCTCACTGCTGCATGGGTAGGGACAGCGGGCTGAGGGAAGGCAATGAAAAATGGCGGATGCTGCCATTAATAACCACATGGAAGCTGGAAACTCTTGGCAACAGGTTTCTGTTTTTGTTTTGATGGTGTCGTGTATCTGAGAAAACCCCAGCATTTTACAACCACAAGGACCCAAATGATACTCTAGTCAAAAACTCCCAATTTCTGATGAAAGAGTTAAAGCTTACAGTCAAGCAGACAATACACCAGCTCACAGCCAAGTCAGTGATACCTCTCCAGTTCCTGGAAGCCCTGTCTGTATTTGCCTCACTGTGTTCCTCTGCCTCCTTTTATTGGTCAGCACATAACATGAGAAACAGGATTTGATGCCCAGGTCAGGACTGGCCTCAGCTCAGACCTCCAGGGTCTTTGCAAACTGTCAAGAAACGTTTTCACATGAATGTAACTGCTAAATTATTAATATCTTTTAAGGCATTTTTAGATATGATAATTGGTACCTTCAGGCTCAATTTCTGTGTATCTGCTGAGGACACAGAACTCTTCACTACATTTTCTCTGTGACCCAGATTCTCAGTACTGTGGGTTCAGGCTAGGGTTTAGAAAAATATCAATCAGGCATTCTTTGGTAAGTGCTTGCCATGTGCCCAACACTATTATGAGAGCAGAAAGTGATAGCCAAAGGAAAACTGCAGGGATAGGACTCCAGGTCTCTAGGTCCATGTAACATCCCTAGAGAGACTCAGAGCTAGAATAATATAGTAAGAGGGGCCCTGCAGGGCAGGCTGACAGGTGAGTTGGAACACAGGAGACTGGAAATTTGCCTTGGCCTGATAACTGGCTGTCTTTGACCTTTGGAAAATCCTTTCACCTCTGTGGTTCCTGTCTGGAAAATGGGGGTAATTGTGGCACCTAGCTCATAAGGTGGTGGTGAACATTAAATAAGAAAGAATCCATCAAGAATTTAGAAAATCACTGGAAACACAAGAATACTTTGAAGAGTCCAATTATACAGTAAAGACTGTGTAGCTTCTGAGGGAGTCCCCAGAGAAGGATGCCATGCTTGGTAAAGTAGCCAGACAGCCCCAAAGAAGAAGCCCCTCAGCAAGATGGACTGGCACAGTGGTTGCATCAATGGGATGAAGCATTAAAGCAATTGTGACAATGGCATAGGACAGGGCAGTGTTTCCTTCCATTATCCATGGGGTACTGATAAGTCAGAACCAACTGGAAAGCATATGACAACATGCTCTAATGCAGTGCTTCCAAATCGGGTGATGCCCCCCCTGTGGGTGGAGTGGGTCTAATTCATTTTAAAGACCCTACCATCGAGTCATTTCCAATTTACAGAAACCCTATAGGATAAGGTAAAACTGACTCTGCGTGTTTCCAATACTGTTATTGTTTATAGGAGTAGAAGGTCCTGTTTCTTTCCAACACAGGGACTCAGGGAGGCTGCAAACATTATCAAAGATTAGAGACAAATATTTTTCATTGCAAGGGGGTCCTGAGTGATTTGTTTTCCTGAAAAGTAGATGTTAGGTAAGCCAAGGATTTGCTTAATCATACATCCTACATGTATTGAGTGTTTTCTCTCTACCATGCCCTGTGACAGGTGACAGAATCAAGAATTGGTAAAATAGGTCATGCTCAGAAATAATTTATAATCCAGAGGAAGAATGTGGTAGTTACGCATTTTCATGTCAACTTGACAAAAGAATGAAGGGGTGGAGTCTGGCCTGTCAATCAAGTCACAACCTGATGATCCCTCCTTGTGGGAATGGATTCTGGGAACTTCTGCTCTTCCTACCTGGAGGTGGGATGTACGTCCTCTCTGTTAAGCATTTCTGTTGACAAGACACATAGAGCTATGTTGATGGCATCCAGAGCCCTGAAGATGCTTCCACTTCCATTGGATCCACAAGACTTTCCACCCAGTGATCTGTGACCTTCCTATATTATGCATCATTGCATGTGCTGTGTGGGTCTAAAGAGGAATTTATAGACTAGTATCAGACATATTGGCCAATATTGGACTTATGAACTTGATCTGGACTGGGCTGGGCCGTTTTCTCAATATTCATTTGCTCCTTGATATAAAGCTCTCTCTCACACACATATTAGTGTCTCTGGATTAGTTTCTCTGGTCAATCTGGACTACCACAGAGTCTGTAAGGTACAGTTTCTTAAGTATTTGTTTTGTATCAGGAACTTCTGGTCTAACTAACATTTGTATACAAGACCCTTGTTGTTGGTGACAGCCCTGAGTGTCTGCTCTGACTTATGACAACCCCTGGACAATGAAGTGAACCACTGTCTGGTCCAGCATCATCTTGATGGTTGGTTGTGGATCGGATCATTGTGATGTATAAGGTTTTTACGGGCTGGTTCCACCCTCCCCTCTTTTTAGGAAGCACACCACCAGGCCTTTGCCCCTAGTAGATCTTAGTGTGGAAAGTGCCTCTGAAAGCTCTGTGACATGATATAGTAACACTCAAGTCTCCAATGGCAGGATACATAGTGACTGTGTATGAGGTCATTGTCTAAGAATAGGATCCAGATTTCCTTCATGAAAGGCAAGGTTTCTATTCTACAGATATTATATCTGCTTTAGTCCCAATAAAGGAGCCCTGGACTATGCATAGAGCTGCTAACTGCAAGATCAGTGGTTCGAATCTACCAGTTGCTCCAAAGGGAAAAGAAAATGAAGCTATCTGTTTCTACAAAGATCTGAATTTTCAGAAATGCACAGGCCATTGTCTATCATACAGGGTCAATGTGAGTCAGAACAGACTTGATGGCAATGAGTTTGCTGGTGTTTGGCTGAGTTCTAACAATGATTATAAAGAGGATAGTATTTTAACCTCAGTTGAAAAAGCTGAGATTTAAAGACATCAAGTGATTCTAACTAAGCTTTTCAGTAAATAAATTCCAGGGCTGGAACTTGCCTCCTGGTTTACCAGGTTAACACATCATTTATTCATCATTCTTGGCTTGCTCTATTTCTTAGAAGTGGTACAAAGCAAGGCATAAAGAGAGATTCCCTAGGAAAATCTTTCAGAATTGGCACAATCCCTACACCAGCCAGGGACCATGCAGGAAAATAGATTCTAATAGAGATACAAAACAGAGGAAACTTAATTTGGGAATGGATTCCTAGGAAAGGAAATGCTGTGAAGCTTGCAGAGATTAGCATTAGGGGCTTGTGCCACCCTTAGGCTGCAGGTACTAAAGGTGTTGTTACTGGAGCGTGGGGCCATAGTCACTTGGGAAAAGTTGAGCCCATTGGGGCTCTCTTATAGAGGATGCAGCCATGGGGGACACAACGCCACTGGTAGTCCTGCCTGGGGCTGAGACCACGAGGGAGCAGTGCCTTAATAAACAACACTTTTCTGCCTTCTGTCTTCCCAACAATTTGAATCTAAGAAAGTTGGGAACCTAAAAATGCAGCCCGCAGAAATCAGAGGTCTACAGTCCAGAGCAGAGGAAGCCGAGGATTAGCAGGGCTGTGAGAGCTGGTAGTCTTTGCAGTCCCCAGTAACCTAACCTGCCAGTGCCCTGCAACCCTCATCCCCGCACCAGGAGAAGACCCCCGACCCCTTCTCCAGATTCTCACACAGTCTATCAGTACTGTGTCCATGCTTCTTGGTACCTATAAGTTGCTATTCTTGGGCATTGTTTTTTGTTTCCTTTGGACCCATTAGTGTACCCTTTATTTAAACTGTTTGACTCTCTGATGTCACTCAGCCTCTAGTCACTGCCTTTCAGCTTTGCTAATTTCACACTCCTACCACCCATCTGTCAGTTCATCATACTGTAATGACTTTCCTGTTACTGTGAGGCTATTGGTATTTTGAGCAGCAACAGGATCACCGACAGCTTCCAGAGTAAGACAGACTGCGGAGAAAGTCCTGTGACCTACTTCTGAAAATTAGTCAGTGAAAATCCCAAGAATCCCAACAGAAGACTCTCTGGTGTAGTGCTGGAAGATAAAGATGGCACCAGACCAGATAGCTTTCCCTTCTGTTGTACAGGAACTCACTGTGATTCTCAGCTGACTCAATTGTAGCCGTCAGCAGAAACCATTCCATACACCACCACCCTGGGACCAATTCACCACATCCTCATTCCTGACCCTAGGGCTCAGAGATTTGCACTTGGGTTTGTCCAGGAGATTGAGCAGAACCTCTTTACTGGCTCGTAAGTGATGGGCAAGTGGAATGACCCTCCCAACTGAGGAACAGTCTTTGTAAAGGCAGGGTCCTTTCCGGGAGCTATGACAGTTCAATGACTACAAAGTATAGTCTCAGTCCATGAGGTGTGGCTCAGCCTAGAGCTGTTGTTTGTCACCCTGAAGTGTTTAGATTTGATTCCTGTAGGGAGCTATTAAAATATTTAATAGAGACAAGATATAATTGCATTTTATTATGCAAAATTATACTCTGGTTTCAGGGTAGTTGTTGGAGTAGAGAAAATCAGATTCAGCGTAGAGAGTCCAGTTAGAAACATATTGTCATAATCCACATAAGGGTTAACAGTTGAGTGACCTAAGGAGTGGCGGGGCTGGAGGATAAAAGAACAGATATAAATTACTATAGTAGATCCTGCTGGCTGTCACCTGCATGATCCGTCTCCTCCTTGCTTTTTCTTGTTGACAGAGCTTGATTTTATTTGGGTGCTTACTTTCCACTTAGCTATGTGCTCCAGCAAAGGGGCATCCGGAGATTATTCATTCAATGAGGACAATTCCAGTCCTGCTGCCTGGTCTTTGATGATGATGGACATGTGATACAATTCTGGCCAATGAAAGGAGACAGGAAGTCAGCTGGATGGTGGTGTGTGTGTGTGGAAAGGGCAAAGGGGGGCATGCATGCTTCCAAGAGTGCGTTCTTTTCCTCAGTGGAGATGAGAAATTCATCTGTGCCACCTCCAGTTATGTCTGGAAGAGGCACACTACAACTCACACCCCACATCAGCACTGGGGTGTGGCATCACCTTGGGTAGATGAATGGTCTGCTGAAGAGGACACGCCAACCTTCTGCAGGTAAAAGTGGAAAGAATATAGCTTAATCAGACCAGTGAGTCTCTTCCTTTCTCAGCTCTGAAGTTGTCTTCCCTTGGAAAGGTCTGCTGTGAGAAACAATGAACCACATGTGGCTTGGGCAACTTTCAATCAGTCTGGTACTTTTTGTTTTGCTGTGTTTGTAATCACTTGCGGTCAACAGCAGCATCCTAATGCATGTGGAAAACAAGAGGCAGTCAAAGACTAGGTGGTTTGACTGACTGTAGATGGTGGGGAGAGAATTGATATAAGATGAGTCATTCATTGCTTTAGAGCTTGGAGAATTAGCCAAAAATGTTGGTGTTATTTATTTAGAAGACAACTAAGCCTTACAAAGGAATGGGTTTTAACAGACATCATGGGTATGAACATGGCACAATTTTAGAAAAGGGGTTGATGTATAAAGTATACTTTGGTGCGTGTGGGGAGCAGAAGTTGGAAGGAGGTTTGGGATCACAGAGAATGCCAGGCAATGATGCCACATGCAAGAATCAGAAATCTCTTATTGGCCTACTTCAGGGTTCGACAAACTGCAGCTCGCGATCCACCTGCGGCTCTTTCAGTGTCACTGTACACCTCTGAAGTAACCCTGACAACATTTGAAGGTTATTATTTCAGATCAGGGTTATTTCCTTTGTTTGAAAAAACATATTTAAGGCTCTTGAGTGATTTTAAAGTTGTTAGGAGGAACAGGATTGGCTCTTCAGTCTCAAGAGTTTGGCCTAGTTGATGGGGTACTCATTGTCAGGATTAAATGAAATGTTATCTTAAAATATCCAGTCAACCCACTCACTGCTATCAATTCAATTCTGACTTGTTGTGACATTATGGCAAAGTAGAACTGTCCCTGGGACCAGAAAGCAAAATGTCTCTCCCCTGGTGGTTTCAAACTGCTGACCTTGTCATGAGCACCCCATTGAATAATTACTCTAGCACCAATACCCAATAGTCGTTCACGACACTTGTTGTTTGTTGCCATGGTGTGGACTCAGACTCTTGCTAACCTTGTGTATAACAGAATGGAACGTTGCCAGTCCTGAAACGTCTTCAGGATAATTGCTTTGCTTCATCTGAGGTTACAGCTTCTGTCGATTTTCAGGAGCTCTCAACCAAGGGCACTCATCTTGCAGTACAATGTCCTGTTGTGGTCCATAGGGTTTTCACTGGCTAATTTTTGGGAGTAGGTTGCTGGGTCTTTCTTTGTATGAATCTTTGTATGAATCTATCCACCATGGTTGATCTTCTAGTGTTTGACCCACTGGTGACATAGCTTCCAGCATTATAGCAATGACTAAGCCTGCACAGTATGACAAACTAACAGCTCTGGTAGTCATGAAGTATAGACATTGTTATTTAACGAGACACTCAAGTTGAGCTCCTGTTGGCATTGTACTAAGTGTGCTACACTTGATGCCATGAGACAGGAAGGCAATGTGGTGACCCAAACCCCCAAATTTCACTGCTATTTGACTGATTATGACTGGTAGTTAACCTGTACAACACACCATAACTGTTCCTTAGGATTTACCATAAACCCTTACATGAGTAAACACTCTCTTCTTTCTCCCTTGATACCGCTGAGAGATTGAACTGCTCACCTTGCCATTAGCAGCCCAATGCTTACCAGAAAGTACCACCATTGTTCTTCTGCTTAAATGACAGGGAACTCAATTCTACAGAGACTATTAAGATTTAGGTCCATATTTGTCAAGTATTTCATAATCTTCCAATCTTTGTTCTCAAAAATGTAAATAAAAGTTGTAAGAAAGGAAATGAGAAGCCCAGAAAGGCCTTCTGCCTCACCGTTAATTTTTGTGATCCAGAAAAGAGGAACCTAGGAGTCTGGAAGGTCAGGGAGCAGCAATTGGAAAACTACCCACATTGAGGTCAGTGGTTGAGGAGAAGGTATAGTGTCAAGGAGAAAAACCTTCAAGAAAACAAGGTTCATAAATACCCATCACACTACATCAATCTCTCTTTGCAAGAGAAATGTCACTCAACCTTCAGGTGATAGCTCAGGTATTGCCTCCTTCAGAAAGATGCCCTTGATTTATCTCCAAGGCTTTTTAAAGTGCCCTCTTCTGTGTCCACTTTGCCAGAAATATTGCTTCTTTGCTGGCCTCCTGGTTTAAAGCTGGGTTGTGTCTAAGTAGTTTGTGTGATTCCTACATTACCCCAGCTTGGCCATCTGTACACATCTGATCTTGCCTTCTAAATGAACGGGGTTCCTTAGTCTTGTTAGATGGTCAGAGCTTTCTTTCCAGGTACCACTCGGTAGATTCAAACCTCAACCTTTCAGTGAGCAGTGGGCATGTTAACTGTTTGCACCTGCCAGGGACTCCTTAAGAGATGCCTAAAACCCAAATGCACTACCCCTGAGTTGAATCCTAGCCATCCTATTTAGGGTTTTGAAGGCTAAAAATCCTTAGGAGAGCAGACAGCTTCATCATCCTCCTCTGGAACAGCTGGAAGGTTTGAGCTGTCAAGGGTGTGGCTTGCAGTCTGATGTCTAACACCCAAAGCACCACCAATCATAAGGAAAGGGCCTAGTAGGGTTGAAAGAGAAAAATCTGATGTAGAAAGTTAAATCATATGTCCAAGACCGAACCACAACCAGTACCAGACACAGATGAACTTCTTGCCAGGTCTCTCTGACTTTCACTAGTACCAATTCTACCATCTTCCTCCCTGTCCCCTCACCTGCCCTGGCCTAAGTGAGCAGCTTCCTCTTGTAAAGACTGGGAGCAATTAAATGCAACCGTGGCATCTTGCTTCTTCTTTTTCCTGAGCTTCAGCAGCTTGCTTAAATGCTATTTTCCTGACCCCGCTTGCCACTTCAACTCAGGAACATCAGTGGGTTACACATCATCACAGGCAACTCCTCTCCTCCCCGAGCCCCCTGCCTCTCTGCCACCCCACAACACAGGTTCTCCATGTCCAAGATCAAAGAGAAATATTGTTCAAGCTACAGATGAAGACACAAAGCTGGCTGCCTTTGATGTCAGGCAGCGGCTGTGTAATCTGTGCCCCCAACTTGCTTTTACTGCTGATGCAATTTGCAGCTGCGATGTCGAGTCTAGGTAATTGTTTCTCCAGCCCAAATGCCACTAGTATTTTTTTTTTGGTCTGTGTGTGTGTGTTTAAGTGTATATTTTCATTGGCTGAGTAAACAGATCCCGCCCATCCCCAGTGGATAGTGGTCCTGGAATGTGGGGTACTGGGGGTTTTCATGAAAATAGGACCCAGGTAATCAGGAAGGCCTAACAAGGGGCCATTATGTAGAGTGTGCCCCTTTTTAACTTTCCCTTTCATTGCAATAGTGTAATTTCAGTTTCATAAATACTAAGAGGTTTACTGCTGGGCACTGGGGCTATCCATCTCATTCACCTCGGAAATTAAGGCTGCTGCCTTCCCTGCAATGTTTCTCTTTGTCTATAATATCACTTTAGCCGCCTTTAGGAACCAAGCCAGGATGTAAAGCATTCAGATCATTTTATTTCTTACAAGGTCAGATTGCTCCTGATTCCTAATAGAGAACATTGAAAACCTTTTTATTGAGGGGCAATCTTTCTTCTAATATATCTCTCCTTCCTGAAACAGTGACAGCCACAGACGTGAACTTAAAACTGTGATCTTTGTTCAAGATAATAATAGTCGCCACAGTGGTAGAAAACACCCCATCTTCGTAAACATCTAGCCGACACAGTCCGAGGAGCTGCCTGCGCAGAATCTCAGCCAGCCCTTGCAATTTGTAAAATAGCCAGGACAGCTTGCTTGGTAGAAGAGGATGCTGAGGTTCAGGAAAATTGCATGCCTTCCTCAAAGATGAGAAGCTTACTTCTCAGCTACGTGTAGGGACCCCATTTAGGCCCAGATTTGAGAGAGCCTGGGTGGCCTAGCGACTGCTCATTCAGTGACTAACTGCAATGTCAGCGGTTTGAAGCCACCAGGCATTCCATGGGGGAGAGAGGAGGCTTTCTAATCTCATGAAGAGGCACAGTCGTGGAAACCCAGAAGGCAAGTTCTCCTCTGTCCTCTAGGGTTGCTGTGAGTCAGGACCAAGTCCATGGAAGTGAGTGTCAGAGGGTAGAGGAAAATGTCCACAAATTATGACCAAGTGCAAAACCATGACCCCTAGGCTATAGGTAGCGGAAGAAATAGCTCTATGTCCCATTTTGCTGAGTAGTCGTTTATGAAGTACTTGGATGGCAAGCAACTGCTGTGCCTCTCCCCTCTGCCTGCAATGGCCTCCTTGCTGTCTACTTGCTCTCACCCTTGGTATGCTCATGAAGCCATCGTCCCTGATTTCATAAGTTCTCCTCCCCAGGTCCTCTCAGAGCTTCTTTCAGCTGACTTCTCTATCATTGCACTGTAGCTCTGACGCCTGTGACTGATACCCCCTCAAACCCACTGAGAAATCCTTGAGGACAGAGACCCTGTTCTTATGTGACATCTTATCTGGTTCCTGACACAGCACTCAGTATCTGAATGATCTTCAAGAAGCATGAATTGAAGAATTGCCAAATGCTTCACGGGGTGATTTATAACGCTCTCTGATAAAATAATGATCTCTCTAAAGTGGACTAGGAATTATATAAGCTGTAGATATAGGAATGGATTGTGAGATCTCAGTCAATTGTAACTCTAATCCAAGAATAACCAGTCCTTATGGCATGGCCCTCCTTGATAGGATCACTGGAGATACAGGTGCTATGTAAAAAGTGTGCTCAAGTGACACAGTGATGGCCATCTATCAGAAAGAATAATGTTTGCAATCTTATAGGTTTGTCTCAAAATAAATTTCGTTCTGTGTTGATTGTGATGGGAGTTGTATGAGCCCCGATAAAATGATCTTTTAAAAAAGGAGGGGGAAAGAGGAGCTTATACAAAGGGCTCAAGTAGAAAATATTTGGAAATGAAGATGGTGACAATGTGTACAAATATGCTTGATACAAATGATATATTGAATGTTATAAGAGCTGTAAGAGCCCCCAATAAAATTATTGAAAAAATAAATAAATAAACTTCCTTCTAAATGAGATGCCAGCTCCAGATGATAAATACCAGCTTGTATGAGTCAAGGATTGTAAATAATAAAATACAAAACCAGAGGAGGGAACACTTATTAAAGCTTAAATTCTGAGCACCCTGTTTGGAAAAGGGTGTGGATGACAGTGAGAGACCCAAATTCATTTGCAGGATGTCCATTTGGATTGAGC
This sequence comes from Nesogale talazaci, assembly GCA_004026705.1. Taxonomy (NCBI): domain Eukaryota; kingdom Metazoa; phylum Chordata; class Mammalia; order Afrosoricida; family Tenrecidae; genus Nesogale; species Nesogale talazaci. The sequence goes on along the minus strand of PVJH01002184.1, from coordinate 89,479 downwards.
CTATGAGAAATCCACTATGACCATTGGCCAGGGATGGGAATAGCCACACTATCAGGCATATAGCATTGAAAAATACACGAATACAGACATAGTTAGGTTAAAATTTAACATCTTATCACTTGTTCTCTCTTTCGATCCATTTAAATTGTTTTTCATTTTCATTATTGCCTTTCTTTTCAAATGAGTTTTTTCCTCTTGTTTATTATTATTAGTAATAGTATCTTCTTCTTTATGTGAAATCCAGGATAAGTACATCTATAGAGATGGTGACTGGATGAGGAGTTTCTTATGCTTATGGCAGGGGAGGTTGGTGGGAAATGGGGAGCTGCGAGTAATGAATATAAGAAAGAAAATGTTCTAAAATAGTTTGTGATGATGATTACATACTCTTTTTAATATGTTTAAACCCTTGAATTTTATGATGTGTGAATTATCTGTTCATAAAACTGTTAAAATTTTTAAAAGAAGCATATTGAATAAATGGATGGATGGAGCGAATAAATAAGCATATATGTGGCCTCCTGCCTTACCAATGGGATGGATTAAAAAATAATAATGCAAAATTCATTCTGACTCATAGCAACCCGACGACTTCCCTCGTGGGTTTCTGTGATTCTATTTGATGAGAGCAGAAAGCCTGCTCTTTCTCTGGAGTAGTAGCTGGTGACCTCAAACTGCTGACCTTACCCTCTGGGACCCACCTGGGGAGTAATCCACGATGCCACCAGGGTTCCTATGACATGGCTGGTTAATATTACTTCTCATCACACCAGGTTGAATGAACTTCCAGAATGACACTTGCTTCTTGAGAGAATGGGTCTAGCTCTATTATTTTCCACACTAAGACAGGGCAAGGCGGGCCAATAGGCTGCCTGACTCACTTTTCTGAGGGCTGTTTCCCAAGAGGGTTCTGTTCAAGAAGACATGAATAGAGGATTCTGTTCACCAGAGGTCATTAAAAATGAGTTTCTGATCAATGTTAGTATCCTAGCACATAGCAGAAGCTGTGGAAATGTGGCTCTTTCTCTGCTATTTGGATTCCCCTCTGCACAATGTCTCTATCTTATGTTTCTTTTTTTTTTCAATATCCTATAAAATATTCTCTGTACAAATCTTAAGGCCATGCTCTTGTTCAAACCATACCTTAATCTTCTAAGGGGGGAGGGGAAAGAGCTGCAGAAGAAGAGCCCCCAAGTAGGCAGATGACTAAAATCCCTCACTTTGACTTCTACATGGGGTGGCCCCTGCCTTAAACTCTGGTTTCAGTGTGGGCAGAACCCAGTTTTCTTTCATGAGCTCCTGAGCAATAGGGCCTGACTGACATTTACAAAGAGAACGTTGCTACTGGCTAGGAGAACAAAGAGGAAAATGTTGATAGATAAGGCAGAGTAAAAATAGTCTTATGTTTGCCTTCCCCAACAGAGTGTGAAGAAAAAAGGAACTATACTGAATTCATATTTATGTTATATCCCTTCACCTGGAACAAAGTGACTGCTGGATACCTGAACGAAGGACTGTATGAATTTAGAAAGCAGTGAATAACCCAAAAATCAAAGAACTTTATTAGGCCCTAATATCCCTGGAGCCCTGGTGTGTAGTGGTTACCCATTAGGCTGCTAATTGCAAGGTCAGCAGTTCAAAACCACCAATCTCTTCTCAAGAAAAAGACAAGGCTTTCTACCCGCATAAAAATGTACTATCTTGGAACCTCATAGGGTTGGTTCTACCCTGTCCTAAATGGTGGTTCCGAGTCAGAATGGACTCAGTGAATATGCATGGATTCTGTCCCTTACCCATGGACGTAGAATTGATTGTGAGTCACAGTGACCCTAGAGCATAGCACAGAACTGCCCTGTTGGATTTCTGAGACTGCGTATGAGAGTAGATAGGCTCATTTTTTCCCCTTGTGTTTTCAAACTGCTGACTCTGCAGCTACTACCTGCCTTGGAAATCTCTCACTGACCCCACCAGAGCTTCATAAGGTGCCCCTCTAAGCCTGAAACCTCTGTGCAAATTTCTCACCTTTACCCCCTTTTACTTTCTGTTTGTTTTTCAAACCTGGTTCCCTGTATTTCTTTATTTGGATGGTTGCTGCTATCCTACTTCCCATCACAACAAACCTCCTGTCCTGCTTTGGGTTGAAATTCTGCTCTACTGTGTGCCTCCACTCCAGGTCCTCCCACATAGTTCCAGTTTCCTGACTCTTACTGGCTTGCTTTGCAGATGTGACTGGCAGCCATTGAGTCCTAGGAGCAGATGGAGCTCTTCCAGTTCTAGGTCCTTCCAATTTATGGAATCCTCTTTTAAAAGCCTGCGTTTGGCAGGGAGCAATGGTGATTCAGTGGGAGGATTCTTGCCTTCCATATAGGAGAACAATGTGCCACATGTGTCACATGCATAGCCTCTCCGAGTCTGTCAGTGGAGCTTCATGTGTTGCTAAGATGCCCAGCAGGTTTCAGCAGAGCTTTGAGACTAAGATAGCCAATAAAATCCTCATGGACCACAAGGGTCCAGTCCCTAGGAGGCATATGCTTGGGGTAAGCATGAGTCATGGACTGACTACTCGGTAGTGAGGAACTATAATATTTAACAAGATGAACTAACTGCTCATTTCCCACAGATTCCAATGAACTCACCATGGTTAAGTTTGCTCTCTTAAAATGACTCTTTTAAGAGCTAATTGCCTCTATAAGGACACACCTAGAGAGTAGTAAACATCAAAACATCGTCATTGAACCACCATTTAAGGGTTGGAAATATAACAATAGCTGCTATCTATTCATACCTTCTTCCTACTTCCCATCTTGCAAGCACTACAGTAGACTCTTGAAGTACAATGATTAAGTGCTCAACTCCTCTAAAGATCAAAACTCAAACTCCAAAATCGCTGCCATCAAATTAATTCTGACTTATAGCAAGCAGCCTTATAGGACACCAATTCTGCTCAGTCATGTGGGATCACCATGCATCAAAATGGGTGTTTTGGCACTTAACAAGAGCAACAAGACACACTGAATTGTTTAAGGCTTGCTCCAGGTGTGCCATACGGATCTTAATCTTGTCATCGTGGAATTAGGTCCACAGTGTCTTTGAGATAGGTGAAATTTGGGAAAGTTACATGTTTTGCATGAGGTCACATGGCCAGGAAATGATTGGGCCAGGATTTGAACCAAGGATCCTCTGATTTCACATGTGAAGTTGACAGGCATGTGGTAAGTGCTAAGGAGGAGTTAGATGCCAACTATTGGAGAAGCACAAAGGACAGAAGAATAATAGCCTAGAGAGGAGGAGACATTGTACTAGGACTAGAGGAGGGTAGAGACATTTTTTGGCCAGGAAAGGAAAGAAAAGATCATCCATGCAGAAAGAACAGCAGAGACAAAAGCACAGAGGCATGCGAATCCATACAGCTTTGGGGAGTAGTTCATGGGGCAGTGCGGAAATGGTGCCAGGCTGGCATTTGACCCTCTCTGATTTCACAACTAAGGTTTATTAGAGAAATTAATAAATTGCAGTTTAGGGTGAGGAATTTTCAGAATACAGTTCTTCTTCAGTCAGGACAGACTATTTTCAACTATGCCTACAGGTTTGCTTCTTTCTGCACCTGAGACTTTCAGACACCACCCCCCTTGATGCCTGTCCTACTTGGGAAAATATTATCACAATTCCTTTAACACTGCAGATAGTGGGGGTATAAGAGACAGGTCATTCTACCATAAGGGTCGACTAGAAGGCACTTGGCTCTAGTTTCATGGCTCATCAAATCTACCTACCCTATTACCTGCCTGGAAGCACAACTGACCTCCTACCCAAATGTTCTCAGCCCTGCTTGCTTCATGGGCAGCCCCTACTCTGCCTTGTGATCTATTGCAGCTGCTTCTGCTCATCACCTCTCTTCCCCAGCCCTGATTCAAAGCCCTCTGTATCCTAGAATGAGATACTTCAGCACAAAGGTATCTCGGCAACTGAAGGACACACTCCACTTCTGCCTCTTCTTCCTTTTGTTTTCTTTTTTTTTAATCAGTTTATTTGGGATTCTTACACCTCTTATAACAATCCAGACATCAATTGTATTAAGCATATTTTCACATAGGTTGCCACCATCATTTTTCTAAATATTTACTTCGTATTTGAGTCATTGGTATGAGCTTCTCTGCCCCCAACCCTCATGACCCCTTGATAAATTATAAATTGTTATTGTTTTCATATCTTACACCAAACACTGTCTCCCTTCACCCATGTTTCTGCTGTTCATCCCTCTGTGTGTGAGGGGGAGGGGTGGGCGTAGTGGGGGTAGTTATGGGTTAATCATTGCAATTGATTCTCCTTTCCCCTCCTTCTCCTCTATCTGTGCCCTTCCCTCCTGGTTTCACTACTCCTGTTTCTGTTCCTAAGGGGTTTATCTGATCTGGATTCCATGTATTGTGAGCTCTTATTTGCACCACTATACATGTTCTGGTCTAGTCAGAACTGAAAGACAGTACTGGGGTCATGGTAATGGGGGTGAGGATGTCTCAAAGAACCAGAGGAATATTGCATGCTTCATCAGATCTATACTAGACCCTTGTTGACTCATCACTTCCTTGTGACCTTTCTGTAAGGGGGATGTCCTACTGTCTACAGATGGGGTTTTGGTCTCTCCTCCGATTCCCCTCATTCTCAGCAATATGCTTTTTAGTTGTTGTTTTGGATTTTTTAGGTTCCTTTTACCTGCTTCTGTCAATACCTTGTGATCACACAGGCTGCTGTGCTTCTTCTATGTGGGCATGTTTAAGCCTTCAACAACCCAGACACTGTATCTTTTGAGAGCTGGGCACCATCAACTTTCTTCACCACTCTTGCTTATGCACCCATTTTTGTCTTCAGCGATCATGTCAGGAAGATGAGCAACACAGAATTCCAGGTTGCTAGAACAAACCATTCTTGCATTGGGGAAAGGCTTCAGCAGAGAACCAAAGTCCATCTACATCCTCAGTGTGTGGCCATATAAATATATGTACATAGGCCAATACTTCTACTTTTATAAGTTAATATATTTACAAGAGTGTACACATATGTTTATACCTCTGTCGATAGCTTTGCCTCCTAGACCTTTCCTGTTCCCTTTTACCTTCCTCATGCCCCACCCTCATGCTCCTGGCTCTTCTTTCTTGATGGTAGTATGATTCCTTACTTCTGCTTCTGCGATGTCTCCTTTTAACACTAGCCTGGTAACAAAACTGAGAAATCCCTCCTTAGCATCTCATATACCTTATTGGCATGGTGCTACAGACAGTTAGTGGGAATTTCAAAGTACAGACAGAAGGCTTCTTAGAAGAAAGGAGGGCAAGACTTCATCCTTCCCACATTGGACATGTTATTAGAAAAGGCCCATCTCTGGAGAAGAACATCATGCTTGGTAAAGTAGAGGGTCAGGAAAAAAGGGGAAGACCCTTGATGAAGATGAATGAACAGGGTGGCTTTAATGATGGGCTTAAACAAAACAGCCGTTGTGAGGATGATGCACAATCAGGTGGTGTTTGTTCTGTTGTGCAGGGGGACACTCTGAGGCAGAACTGACTTGACAACCACTACCACAACAACAACAACAAGAGGAGAGTGATATTGAATAATTCGCTGCACGGCAGACAAGAAGGCACGGCATTAAGATGGTGGAGGCAGCCCAGGAACAGTGACCAGTTGTAAGGACTGGTGAGGTATGTTCGGGGTTTAAAAGCTCAAAACTTTCAACTCTGGCTAATGAGATGCGATAAGAGACTTGCAAGCATCAGATGGAGTGGAGGGATGATGTCCTTGTCCCCAGGGACTGACACTCTAATGGAGCTACTGCACACACAGTGACAGATGGATGGGAAAATGGGTTGGGAGCTGGGAGAATCTCAGTCATGTGCTTTAAATCACTCCAGCTACAGGTAGGAGACTTCAAATCAAGAGACGCTGTCTAAACAACAAGTACATATAACATCTCACACACACACACACATAACTCACATCTTGCCACATTTCAATTAAATGGAAATGAGATTCTGGTGGATGGCTTTATCCAGGGAGCTAGACAACCCCCCAATAACAGAAGGTCAACCCACAGCATTGCAGGGCTTCACTAATGAATTCCTGTCCCAGACCCCCTGTTTCCAATGGAGCCTAATGGGAGTGATGATTCTGCCCCCATGCAGGGCAGCCTTGGAAAATCACGCCTTGTCACCGTCTAATTAAAAACATTTAAATACTCTCCTGGAAATATGTAATGATATCCCAACAGGAAAAGTGGGGGGAGGGTTGGTGCCGGCAGGACAAAATCATTTCATTTTTCCGGGAGGCTTTCATACTTTTCCAGACTGCATTTGCAATGTGTGGCTTCATTCGGAGAGAAATAAAAATGTCAAGATTCTCTGGAGTCACCAAGTCTCTTTCCCCACACAAAGGACCAATGTCTAATGGTATTTGCCTTATTTTACAAGGAGCCTCTTTAGCCCACAGGCTTCTTGAATGAAACCACGCAGGAGGGTTAGATGTAGGACCAATTCCCTGATCTATCCTATCTGCCCCAGATGGCACCCGCCCCTTTTCTGTAAGAGACAATTTCACAAGCCACCATTCCCTGTAAAAAAAGAATTCACCCCCCTCCCCCGTTCAAATATCATTCTTTCATTTTCACTGGTCCTCGTTAAATGCCTACTGTAAAATCCCCAACGTCTCCTACCCATCTGCTTTCCAAAGGCAATCTCACAGCCATGGAACAAAATATACCTGTGGTATTAATTCACTCCGAGGATGCTGGCCTTGAGACGTACATGATTTTTCAAAATGTTTTCCCTGAAGTAACCATTATCATAGCTTCCACATGTCCTTTGACAAGCCTATGCTTATAGAATTCTTTTTTTTTTTTCAATTGGTGAGTCAGAGTGCTTTCCTCTGGATATACCTGACTCATTTTCTGACCCTCCCCCTTCCCTGGCTGCTCACTAGGAACATTTTCCTGTCAGACTCAGTGAGCAGATTGCCTCCCTCAGGGCCTTTGCACTTGCTGTTCCTGGAATGCGCAGTCCAGGCATATTTGTCAAGGGGGCTTCCTTGATCCTTGGTGATCTCTGATCAAAGGCCACCTCCTCCAGGAGATTTTCCCTGACCACCACTGCTTACTCAACTGCCTTCATGCTTCTGATATTTTTTACTTTTGAGTTTTTGGCCTGGGGTCCCTGAGTGGTGCCCAGGGCTGCTAACTATAAGGTTGGAGGTTGGACTCTAACCAGAGCATGATGGGAAGAGAGCATGGAAAACTAGCTCCTCCAAATTTGCTACGGAAAACCTGAGGGAGCACAGTGGGGCTCTGGCATACACACCGGGTCACTCTGACTCAAGGGCTACTGGGTGGGTTATATTTACTACCTGCCATTGCCTTTGACAGAGGTCTGTGTGCTCACCCCCTGCCTCCTTCTCCAGAACTGAAAGAGCTTAAGCAAGGGTCTTGTCTGTATTATTTGTGGATGGAATCCCAAACGCTTGGAAGAGTGTGGGTCCAGAATGGGCATTCACATGCATGCCATGGGAATAAATCTGTAAATGTGCACCTCCCTGGTATCATAGGTTGACACCACCAGAAGCACTTATACAAAACAAAACACACAAATCAAAAGAGGTGGGGGATTGTTTTGAATTTGCACCCTTATTCCTGCATCTATTCCATTACTCAGCACTTAGTAGGCTCTACTATAAACCTGACAATGTCAGACACAGCCAGAAAGACAGATGTCCATGAGCTCTGAGGGCAGTGTAAGGGAAATGGCAATAAATGCTGTCAGATGGTGCAGCACAGGGTGATGGGGAGACCTGGGGTCTCCAAACCAAACCAGTTTCCCTCTAGCCAAATCTGACTCACAGCAACGTCAAGCAGGTCAAGCCCCAGATGACCTGATCTTTCTTCTGTGGCTCCTCTGGGTATATTTGGCCTGCTAACCCTTTGGTTCATAAGCTGAGATCCCAACTGATGGTGCCACCCAGGGAGGTACCCTGTGCTACCCTAGACCAAAAACTAAACTCACAGCCATTGAGTCGATGCTGATTCATAGTGACCCGACTGAAAAGGGCAGAACTGTCCCTGCAAATTTCTGAGATTGTAACTCTTCACAGCAGTAGACAGCCCCGTGTGTCTCTCTCTGGTGGTTTTGAACTGCTGATTTTGTAGCTGACCATTATGCCACCAGTTCTTCTGGCCTGTGCTACCTCAGAGGAGGAATATTTTAGCCTTTTCCCCACACCACCATGTTTAGTAAATGGTGTCTGTTGTCTATCATTTAAGGTGAGCTTGCTTTTCCATAACTAGGGGAGCTGGGAAAAAGAGTCAGCAGACAGGACTTGAATGTTTAGTCAGAACTCTCTCCAGCCTCTCCCCTGGCCTCCACACAGGCTGAAGGGGATAAGAGATGTAAAGAATTCATTTTTACCACCTCTCGGATGTAGGCGGAATGAAAACAGGGTCCTATGCTGTTTTCCTGACACCTAAGAACACACTTATCAAAACCCACAGTGAAGGCAAAGCAGTGCTTTCTCAAAATAGTTCACTTCCCCTCTAGGCCATGTGACTTATTTTCCCCAGAGAAGAGTAAATTTCAACCCCCTTGAAAGTCAATTTCCCACAATCAGACTAGTCCCAACCATACCTGCTCCTTTGCACATCCACGACCCTGTCTAAACATCTTGAATAAACCCACAAAGGCCTGGGTGTTTGTCCCCTGCCCATCCTCTGTGCTGTCCTGTCAGCCTGCCTGCTTCTGTGCTTGGACCCAGCTGTCCACTAAGTGAGATGTGCTGGCTTCTACCTTCAGTGCTTCGCCTGCCCACGCCGATCAGGATGCCCGGCCTTCTCACTTGATTCCAACAACATCCTTTGAAATTGCACTCAAACATCAGCTTTTCCAAGAATCCATCTACATGCTGCCTCCTACAGGAAGCTTCCCTGATACTTCTCCTTACCACATTCCTTCTCCTTCCCTGTCCCCACTCTTTGTTAGTTGGCTTTTTCCCAGACCCCCCATGGTCCCCTGAGATTGTGTTTAGTGTAGTCATCTTTATGCTAAAATGTGTCTCTGCCCTGTGTCTCCTTCCTCACCAGATAGAATATGATGTGAGAATAAGAATTTTGTTTTTGTTTGTCTTTTTTTGTCTCAGTTTTCCCCCACAGTCTTTCTCTAGAGACATGCAATTAGACATTAATTGCACATGTGATTAATGCTTCTTGAATCAGACCTTGCTGGATGTGTTAATGGCTCTGTTTCTTGCTGTCCCTGCCCTAGAGTTAACACTTAATAGAGACCCCATGACAGTCATCCCTCTGATGGGCAGTAAATGGGACCATTGGGATCCATAGCATTTTCATGAGGTGACTTTGGGGAAAGTGAATTGACAGTCTTTTCTTCCTTGTGTGGCTTCATCTGGAAGTTCAACTGAAGCCCATGGACAGGTGGGTGATAACTGAGCATGAGGGACATTTGATGTGAATCAACAATGACAAGAAAAAACAAACAAATAATTCTACCAAGGAACCACCCATGTGAGCACTTTGGGCATAAGGAATAGCTGTCGTTTGTGACATACTTCAAACATTGACGAAGGAACCGAAAGATAGTTGAGGATGGGGGCTCTCTTCCTGGCCTCCCTCAATTCCAGGGAAATTTTCTAAAGTCCAGCAGCAAGTGGCAGAGCAGGAGCCACCACACCGACCTTCCCAATTCTCTTCAAACATCTCCATGTCTCCCAGGTTGAACCAACCTGGTCCTCTGTCAGTGGAGAAGGGCCCAGCCCCTGGGTGGTGAGAGAGAGCGTTCCTGTTTCCTGCCCATATTTGCCTGAGAGCTTCAGGTCCATCGACTCTCTGAGTTGGCTTCTCCTTTCTCTCCACACTTGGCTTCACTGTGACAATACAGGCACTGCCTTGGCAAGGTTGCAGGACAAACTTACTGCTCTTAGGGCATCGGCATTCAGCCAAACCTTTATTTTCTGTCCCTGGGGCACAATCTTGGGGAAACACATCTGTTCTTCCGGGTGGCTTTCCTTGCTGGGCTTGTTTTTCCTCTGGATGGAGAAGTGTGCTGTCAAGACAGGAGAAAGCATTTCCACACCCTCTGAAGTCACACAGGCCTTGTGTGGATTACAAGCCACCCTCAGAAACAGGATTGAGTCATAAAGTTTTATTGAAAAATTGAGTGCACCACCTGTGTCCTCGGATCCTTCATTTCCAACTTGTCAAAGTCGCCGGAGAAGCATGTGGGATCTCTCCGAAGGCACTGAAGTCTGGGTGGTGAGCAGGAGGTGGGGTATCTGTACCCTGTGCTTCCCCTGGGACAGTCCCTCTCCCATGGGCTGCTCACATCGACACTCAGCTACCACCACCCTCCCCCGCGCCTGTGACTATTGCCTGGGCAAGGGCCAGGGAGAGCAGGCTAAGGGTTAGGCCCTCAGCTCTCCCGCCTCCATTCATCCATGTATTTGTTCAGGTCAGAGTCATTACTGAGCATTGTCACGTGCCAGGCAATTGTGGGCTGGGTGCCGAGGAACCCTAGTCCTTGGAATCCTGACCCCACGAGATTTTTGTTTTAGTTTAAATGACAATTAATGGAGATTTTAGAAGAAAAGAGACAGCTCACCAAATAAGAGCAGAGTGGATCAATACAAAACCACATATACACATACTCTTAAAGACCTTTCTCGCTCTTGGATACAGACCTCCATGAGGGTCAGGGAGTGAATTCTCTCTCATAGTGACCTTACAGGCAGAGCCACAGGGGCTTACAATAACTAGAGGTTTGAAAAGGCAGGAGGCAATGCTCTACTGCGTGATTAATGGATCTATTCATTCATTATTTACTCATTCAACAATATGGAGTGCCCCATCTTGTGTAATGGGCCGGATTCTCTGTCCTAAGTTCCAGAAATGCAGCAATGACCAGACAGAGGGATCCCTCCATGCATGGCATGGGTAGGGCTGCCCATCAAGGAGAAGACCATGTGGGACCGTGGTGAGAGGATCACTGGAGAGAGCAAGGGAAGGAAACTTCCTGGAAGCATCCGGCGCACCTCTGCAGTGTGCCCAGGTCTGTTCTGACCACTTTCCACATCCCAAAGGTTTTATATGAATGCCCGCAATCTTCACGTGAGCACCCTGCAGAATGCGTACCGATGATTCCCATTGGGTAGGTATGGAAAGGGCGGTATGGCAACATGAAGAACTTTTTCAGTAGCCAGGTCCTGGTTGATACGAAAGGTTTATCTTCGGCTGCTGATCAAAAAAGTTGGCACTTTGACTGCCCCACAGCAGCGTTGGGAGAAAGGCCTAGAGAGCAATTTCTGGCAAGTTACAGCCAAGAAAATCCTCTGCGGCAGTTCAGTTCTGCTCTGGGATCCCTAGGGGCGCCGTGGGTCAGAAACACTCAGCAGTCAGGGGTTTGGCTGGGTTCGGGCTGAGTTTCTTCAAAGTGGAGAGAATCCAGCAGGAAATCTCTAGTCCAAGTTCCCAGTGCAAGGACTCCCAGCCCCTGCCAATGAATGAATCTCAACTCACAGTGATGCTGCCTAGGGTGCCCATGGCCATAGACATTTGTTAGAGCAGCTAGTCTCCTCTTTCTCCCTCTGGAGTGGTTGGAATTGCTGTCCGTCCAACTAGCAGTGCCATGCTCACCCAACAGTGCCACCAGGGCAGTCGTTATTTAAGGGTTCATATGTGGAACATATCTTGCTGTATCGCTCCTTAGCCTGAACTTGCCAGATGAGGTGCTGGGAGGATTTGAACCCTGATACGAGAAGGCACTCCAGGCTGGAAGAATGCGGTAGAGGGTGCTCCTAACACCAGGGCACTGTTTACCCTCTGTCATCATTGCCTCTCCTTTTGTGAGACTGGCGAGAATGTCCAGGAAGGCTTGTAAATTGCTGATCTCAGAGGAAAACGCTGCTCGGGAAGACAAAGTGAATCATGAAAGAGGAAAAAGGGAGGCTTCTGTGTTTGAACTCTCAGATGCCTGAGCAGAGCAGCGCCCTGCCTGCCTCAGAGCCGCAGGATCAATCACAGCCAACTCCCTACACCCTGCCCTTTGAGAATTGAAGTGATCCCTGGGCACCAAGAAGCCGAATGTGGGTTCCCAGGCAGAGAAGCAGCAGGAGGGAGCCTTGGCCAGCCGCCTTTGGAAACTGCTGATCTTTTCCTTTCTCTTTCTGCTTCTGGAAAAGCATTTGGCTTTGAGGAATCGCAGGGGTACTTAGTCAGTTAGACTGCTGGTGCACCCATTGATCTTTGGGGAGCTAAGGTCAGAAGAACAATTACCCAGTCTGTAATCCATCTCCACCATTCTTTCTGCTGGAATGACACAAGATTGTCGATGCTAGCTTTGCTCTTCTGCTCCTCCCCCCACCCCCAACCATCACACACACCTCCACCCTGTTTTTCCTCTGTTTCTATCCATCGCTGTCTCTGTCTTCTTCGTTCTCATTATTTCCCCCTCTTTCCATCTCTTTTTCCCTCATCTAGGGAGCAATGAGTCCATTTGATCAATTTCAGAGCCATTCCTAGCCTTACTGTAGACCATCTGTCTATTGGGGGCGGGGGGCAGTATTGGGCAGGACTATGCATTCTGCTTCCAGCAGATATGAATCCAAATTCTGGGTTTGGACTTCTTTCCTTTGTGCCCTTGGCCAAATCCTTTAAGCTTTGCGTCTTCCTCCTTAAGTGCTAAGTGGGACAGCAAAAGAATATACTAGTGCCCAGTTCAGAGCTGGTGACCCATATTGATGGTTATTGCCATATCATAATGGCTATTGTTATTGATCTACTGCCATCTCCTTTATTCTGACTCACAGCCAACCTATAGAACAGAGAAGGACTGCCCCTTTGGGATTCTGAGACTTTAAGTTTTTAGGAGTGAAGGCAGCCTCATCTTTCACATCAGAGTGATTGACAGCTTCGAACCCTTGACCTTTCGATGCATATCCACTAGACACGAGGGGCCTGTGAGAACCTATAGAGAAAGGTTCTGGCCATCAGTCTGGCCACTTTCGGTATGTCCTCACAACACACCTTGCTCCTTAAAGTTCCATCTTCTCTGGACTGGTATGTGTACAGCCTGACTCAGAAGTTATGTCTACAAAAACTAGAGCTTGAGGGAATTTGGTCCAAGGAGAGCCCATCTCCAGAGAGAACCCACCACCAAGGAGAAGCATTTCACTGCAGCCTTTCTATCTGACCTCTTCAATTGGCCTCTTCCCAAATCCCTGGTTCTCTTTATGGTTTGCTATGGGGATTGGAGCCCAGCCCAGAACCCCTAGCCTGACATGAGCTCATGAATTCCAGAGCCTAGAGCTGCTGCTGCTTTGGCAGAGATACAGATGAGAGTGCAAAAGGCTGGTGCTAGGGAAAGAGGCTAGTACAGGCTCTGAAAGTTGAATGTTGACTTTCCTGATTCACTCAAAAGGCTGTCAGAAGTGGGTCTCTCAGTCATGATCTTCTATGCTATTGTTGCCAGTGTCAATTAAAGACAGAGAGGGAGGGAGAAGAATCTATTTGTGGCTTTTGACATAGGCTCACATAACCTTCTTCGACAGGCTGGAAAAGGTACTCGATTGGAAACTGGAAGATTTTTGAGTCATTAGCTAATTTTAAAACCTTGGGCATGTCCCTTTAATTTCTCCCTGGACACCTTCTCCCATTGAATGGCAACTGTAGTTTAATGAAGATGCATATAGCACAGAACTCAGTATATGCGACCTGTTTCTTTGATTAAAACATGATTACAGGTGCAATGGGGGATTCAACATAGATTTCTACTTTGAAGGCATTCAGAGTCAGCTTGCCGGGGCAGCATGTTTAGAGTAGACATCGATTGTGATTTAAGAGGCACTGTGGTATCGTTGGGGACTATGGAGTTGTGCGGACTGGGGACAGTTCCTGTTATTTAAGGATGCAGTAAGCTGATGAAGGTAAGCACCTAGCACAGTACATGTTGCTTACTAGATGTTGCAGAAACGTTAGCAGCCTTCTCCCATCCCCTCACACTACAGTCTTCTCTTTTTAAGTTACTGCTTCTGCAAAGTTTTCTGCTTATTTTTCCCTGGGGAATCTAAACACTCAGTACTGGCAGTATCATCAGGAACCATGTGATTGAGGGGTTTGCCATTTTACTAGGAAGACTAGTTTAATTGTTGGCATAAAGTTCATTGCCTTGGTGTTACAAGCCAATAGACTTGCCGCTCTAAGATACCATCTGTTTCTCAAATACTTGTTTTCCCCCTGAATCTTCTTGGAGAATGTCATTTTTCATTTAAATTCAGAGTTACTTGCTACTTTTTTTCTTAATCACCAGAGAAAAATCTTAGCACACTTATTCCGTATGCCTATTAACCTGTAGACTTAGACAAAGAGATCTAGCTAAGGATGGAAGTGGGTGTGTAGTGAAGGAGGGAGATTTCCATTCCAAAGCTGAGACACACTCTCCCCTGCTCTCCACCAAGTAGAGAGTGGTCAGAGTGAAGTTCACATCTAGTTCCATGAATAGCTTGTTTTACATTCCATACTTCCCCCTTTATCCTTACCACTCCTTTTTCTGTGGCACCTTTCCTCTCACTTCTAACCTCTGAAGAAATTTACAATGTGATTATAGTTTATCAAATAATAGAAAATCTAACTCAAATTATATGCACTACCATTGAGTTGATCCTGGTATCGCGACCCTTTAAGACAGAATAGAAAAATGAGACTGTAGATAGCAGTAACAAGTCTTTTTTTTGTTTTGCCAAGGCCCATTTGGTTTTTTTATAACTTAATTTGAAAGCCTTACTGGTCAAACATTTCATTAAGTACCCCCTATTGTGATGATGGCTAGAACTGATTCTCTTTAATGAGACATGGAATGTTAACTGGTATTGAAGATTTCTCAAACATTATATGCAACCCACCTGCCAGGCATTCCTATAAGTTTTATGGAAGTCTATTACCTCATCTTTTTCCTGCAGAAGGGCTGGTAGGTTCAAACCACTAACTTTTCGGTTACCAGCCCAAAGCTTAACCCACATAACGATCATGATTCTTACTTTAACAATAGGTGAGTTTTCTTGACTCATGTATCTGAAGAGTCCAGGGTTATGAAAGTATCCAGGGGTAGGAAGTGGAATCAGAAAGGATGGGGTAGGGGTGGTTTGAACCAGTGGTTTCACAATATCACCAGGGTGTGTGATTTTTCTTGTATCCATCCTTGGTGGGCTCAATGGTATCTCCTTGAGGTTTTAAGATAGCTGAAAATATCCACATGAATTGCTGTCCCTGCCTCCACTTGAGGAGAAGAGCTGTTTTTTGTTCACTCAGCTTTTGAACTAAGTTCTAAGCTCCTTCCAATTATACCCTCGTAAGTCAACCCCCCTTTACCCCCCCACCCCACACACACTCCTGCATGACTCTGGCCAGGGGAAGGGGTTTGACTAAATAGTGGAAGTCTGTGATATATGTACATTCCTGAACAAGGCCCAGTGACCAGGTAAAGATGGCTTAGTTCATTTAGTTAGACTGTTCAGCTTTCAGTCCCTCTGACCCCCAACTGAATTTCCTCATTTGCAATACACTAATAAAAATTCTCAAAGCTGTTGTAAAGGACACCCAAATGCACAGATGTTGGCTTTTATTTCAAGATACTAATATTGTCAACACTTAGCTTTTTCCATAAGAGAGGGCGTCAAAAAGTTCACAGAAACATGGACTCAAAAGACAATGGAATCTTTCCATTGTCTTTAATGGCACAACCACTACACCAACGGGGCTCAGCCCCCATGTGGTTTTTGAAGTCCTCTTACATACCCCGGTAGGGGAGAAGATGAGACTGTCTGCTCTCTTCAAGAGGTGCCACCCTTAGAGACCTTCCGAGGCAGAGGCCCCCTGTTCTCCAGGGCTGCTACTCGTCCTGATTGACTTGATGGCAGTGAGTTTGGTTTCTGGTTACTCAGAAGGTTTACAGAGACCCAGCTCTGCTCAAGTTGTTCTTCAGGTACTTCCTTAAAGGAAGTCACAGGATAGTGGAAGGATCAGTGCAGGGCATTGCTACTATTATTATTATTGTTGTTGTTGTTGAAAGATCATTTTATTGGAGGCTCTTACAAGTCTTATGACAATTTATTCCTTAATTGTATTCAGCATATTCATACATATGTTGCCCTTATTTTCTAAACATTTTCTTTCTATTGAGCCCTTGGTATCAGCTCCTCTCCCCAACTCCACCCCAGGACCCCTTGATATAATCCTCTATTTAGGTGCTATGACAGAAGCAAACATATGGTGCTTGCTATGTGAGTCTAGAAAAGAAGATAGGGGGCTCTATGTGTCACTGAGTGATTGGTAGAATTAGAGAAGGATTTCTAGAAACATTCTAGGAAAAAGCTGGATCCCACCAGGTGAGAGTGTATAAAGACCAGCTGAAAGCACAGTCCATGTGAAGGCAGAGCAATGACAAAAGGTGAGGTGGTTTCTTTTTTATTTTATTTTATTTTTTAGGCATCACTGCCCTGGTGGTGGGAATAGGAGGCCCAGCCTTTGCTCCTGTGAGCAGGAATTGAACCTCCATCCCAGTGAGCCGCAGTCCCGTGCACAACCACTATGCCACCGGGGCTCAAGGTGGTTTCTTTAGTGAAGTTATTAGTTCAGAACCATGTGGTCAGGACAAGGGACGACTCTGATTATGGAGTGCCTGGGGTTGCGTAACAGTTCTTCCTCTTACTGGCTGTCTAATGAGTGAGTTCCCTCATTTCTTTGGGCATTTCATTATACCATAGACATAGTGGTAATAGCTAGTGGGACATCATATTTAATAAAGTAGTGAGTCACCAAAAAAAGGAAGACTCTCAAGGAGAATTCCTGGTGCTGCAACAATGGCTTCCAGCTTACCCATTGTGAGGGCGGGGCAGGACCTGGCGGGTTTCCTTTTGTTGTACCTGAGATCACTAGGGTCAGAACCAAGCCCATGGCTCTGAAGAGCACCGCCAACAAAAGATTAAAGTGGCCATTCTGCATAAAAATCCTTGGATGAGGCTAAAGCCTCGGAAGTACTGTACAAGGACTAGCTATCATAGCGAGCAGTATGCATACATCTGGGTATGAATGCTTACTGATTTAAAAGAAAGCAAGTCTGGGAAGTGAGTTCCTGTCCCATTTCATACAGTCCTTATTTTCCTTTGGTTACAACCTGAGAATAAAGTCAAGATATGAAAGCCAATTTCCAAATTGATGTCCAGGGCCGATGAATGAAGGCTATGTTGGAAGATCATAGCACTGTTAGCTAACATCTTATCTTTAGTATAATCACTCCTGCTTAGTGATTTTCTCATCTCGAAAATTGAGTTAGTAGAGACTCAGACAGATCTAGGTGGTTGGCTTCCCATATTTTCCATATATGTATCTTTTCATTCTCAGCTGTACAGTGAGCTGTGTCTTCTTCTTCTTCTTCTTCTTCCTCTTCTTCTTCTTCTTCTTCTTCTTCTTCTTCTTCTTCTTCTTCTTTTCTTCTTCTTCTTTTCTTTGGATATAAGGGAAAGGTTTATATACAAGAAAAATGGAACATTTAGAAAGCATCCCAACCCAGTCCAGTCCAAAGTCCTAAGTCTGATATTAGCCCATATGTCCGATTCCAGTCTATGAAGTCTTCTTCCGACTCATAAAGCACGTGCAAAGCTGTCTTTTTACTCCCTTTTTGTATAGGGAGACTCTGCAAAGCAGAGAAAGTTAAACCATTCGCCTACTTTCACACCAGTGGCAGGGCTGCACTTGGAGTCCAGGACTATGGGTCTCTAATGTCTTACTTTTGTCTTAAACAATCAGTAGATGGGACTGAGGCTGACAACTACCTCCAAGTTAGTGGCAAGAGAAAGGGAGATCGTGTGTGTAAGTCAGTTGGTACCTTTCTGATTCAAAGTAAGTCTTTAATAAATTAGCTCTGACATTTGCCTTTCTCATATTTTTAATGAGAAGCAAATTAATTAATGGGTGTGAAAACATTTAGGGAGTGAAGCATTTTATCAGACTGCTATAAAACAAAATTATTGTGATTAATCTTTTAAAAGTAAAACCCTCTTGCATGCTATTCGTCAACACTCAACTCTTTGTCACCTGACAACAGCAGCTTTCACTAGCTTTACCCTGTTTTGTTTTCCTCCAAATAATCCCTCACCATCTAGTGTAAGACATTGCACTCGTTTTTCTTGTTTATTTAAATCTCCCCAATAGTCTGGTTGTTTTTCACGAGAAGACAAGCTCCATGTGGGCAAGATTTGGCCCACTTTGTTCTTTGCTGTGTACCCAAGGCTTAGATCAGTGCTTGGTGTGTGAGGTGTGTGTGGGGGGAGGAGCGGGAAGGAGGTGCAGAAAAGAAGTGTTCAATCAATGTTCATAGGGCATTATGAAGGAATTAGTGAGTTAATGGAGCAGACAGTCAGTATAAAAGGGACCTTTAAAGATATTTCTAGTTCAGAGACCCTAGGATTCTCTGGGTTTTCATAATTTTCTCAGCCAATCTTCCTTTAAAAGAATGGGATCGTGTGGAAAGGCTCTTTCTGGGACTGGGCTGGAAAGACTGCAGGTGCTCTGTGGATTTTCAGCACAGAAGATGGAAAGCACCGTGTGCTGCTGAAAGGACAAACGGGTCTGTCTTGGAACAAGGACAGCCAGAATACTTCTTAGAGGCAAAGTCTTACAGACTTTGGGCTTATTGTCAGGAGACACAAGTCTCCAGAGAAGGGCATCATGTTTGAGAAAGAGAGGGGGAATGAAGAAAAAGAAGAGTAAGAATACCCTTGAGGAGATAGTTTGACAAAACTATAACAATGATTATAACAATGGGCTCAAGCATAGGAACAAGAGTGAGGACGCTGTGGGACCCAGGGGCATGTTGTTCAGCAGTGTGTATGGTCACCATGGGTCAGGGTTGACTCATTGGTACCTAAGAACAACAACATACAATTTAACTAGTCGTGAGCCTGATTGCTCCAGTGTTTATTCTTCGGGATCAGGAAAAGCTGCTTCCATATTTGATCAGCAGCATTTGTATGTCAAACATCAGTGGTTGTCCAAAAACCAGAACATGGTGCTTCCCACAGACTCAGAGAGAGGAGTCCCAGTCCTGGCACAAGCTGCCACCCTCTGCTCAACATCTGGGCCTCCACACCTACTCAAAGCAAAACTTTTATTTAGAAAGGAGTTCTGGGGCATTCCTCCTATGGGCTGAGAACTTTTCTTCCCATCTGGACTAGAGCTTCTCTTAGCATAAGAGAGATGAATGGTTTTGTGGCTGGATTAACATCAGCCTTCTCTCCTTAACAAGTAGATCAGGTGAGAGGACTAGAGTGTTTCTAAATAAATGCAGCTTCCTGGAGCTGAGGACTTTCTCTCAGGGCTTGGCAGGAAATGGACTGGAAGACCTCTGGTACCTCACAAGTACCCCCCTGGGTCCAGCAGTGTGTTCAATAAAGAATGAAGTCACACCATCAGAGACAGAGTGCTGGAAGGGAGCTGGGGGCTGTGGCCATAATGGATGCACACATGACTGGTTGATAACTGAATGGGACCGTGTGCACCCCAGGCTTTGGAAATACCTGTAAATTTATGTGACATTTTGAAATGACCTCTTCCCCCAGCCCCTACCATTAGGAACAGGATCACACCTTTCTATATATTCTCAAAAGGATCAATGAGACACTAAGTACACAATAGAACTGGATAGAAGTTGTGTTCTTGAACACCTTCTATATCGCAGGTATTGTGCTTGGAACCGACCAATGCCCCCTGTGTTATTCTGTCCAATTATCACAAAATCCTCTGTGCTCAGTAGTGTGAGTTGTATTTTACTGGTGAGCGAAATAGAGGGTGAGGGAGATTTTGCAAGTGGCCCCCCATCATACTGATAGTCAAAGGCTGGACAAAGCTTTGAGTCAGTTTGGACTCCCACCAAGTTTGTCAGACCAGCATCTGCCACCTCCCTGGGAAAGATGATCAGTGCTTAGGTGTGGCACAGCTGTTGGGATTTCATTGCAGTGTAAACTCGCTCCGATTCTGAAAACTAACCTCTCGTGATTTGGGGTTGCCCATCAGGATGGAGCTGGAACCCTGCATCTGAGCATCGTGTCTTTGGGCAAAGAGCTAAGATTTAGGTAGGAAGTCCAGATTGCAGTCAAATAAGCTGGAACTCAGGGAAAGTGAACTTTTTCTGTTCAGGGGAGCTGGGGAGATCATTCAAACCCAAGTTGGAGTTTCATCTCCTAGTCTACTTGACATAAGACTAAGCCAGGTTGTCCCCCTAGTTCTCTCTGCCCCTTAAGGTGCATCAGCTCCTGGAAAATGGGCAGTGGGGTTAGCTCCAGACTGCACCTGCTGCTCAGAACGACTCTCTTTCTGACTCACATTCTGGATTAGAACTGGTTTAGGGCCACTCGCCGCCCCCCCCCCCCCCCCCCCCCCCCCCCCCCCCCCCCCCCCGCAATTGCTGTTGAGTTTATTTCCATGCTTGTTGACATCCTGGTTGTGAGAATAGTCGTGCACTCCATAGTGTTTTCATTGGCTGTCTTTCTTCCTAGTGCCTCTGGGTGGAGTCCAATCTTGAAGATTTTGGTTGATAGCCCAGTGCGTTAGCTGTTTTACCATGCCATGTGCTCACAGTGAAACTGATCAGATGAGGCAGGAGAGCAGGGTAATTCTTGACATTTCGCCCAGCTAAATGATAAGTGCGTTGCGTTGTTGCAGTTGTTGTTGTTGTTTTTAGTAAATGGCAAGAAGTCTACTCTGACCCATAGTGACCTCATGCACAGCAAAAAGCCTGCCTGGTCCTGCTTCCTCTTCACACTTGTCCTTGTGCTCGATTCCATTGTTGCTGCCACTGGGACAAGCCAGCTTGATGAGTGTCTTTCTCGTTTTCGCTGTCACTCTCTACATTCTATGTTATATACTATACAACACATAACATACGGCATAAACAAAACATATTGTATGTTATAGCATAGCCTAATATAATCACGTGGCTTGTATAATTAGTCATATGTTCTATGTAGATACTGTATATATTCCACAAATCAAAACTGCCATTTCCTATGGTTCTTCAGACATTCATAGCAGAGCTTGCTGTACTCCATTTAGGGTCTTTTATTCCACAGCAGAGCCTAAACCTGTGCATGGCTTTGGCAACTTGGTGCTAATCCATAAATTCCACGTGCCACTGGCAGAATTCCAGACTCAGTAATCATATCTCACTTCCTCACCATCCCCCACAGCTTCATTTGATGAGGTTTGACTCCACGCTTTGTGCCCCTTTGCCAAGAAAAGCTTTGTGTGTTCTCTCAGTGTGCATGCTGATGAACAGTTTCCATATTTCATTCCAGGTGGAAAGAGACTTGTCCATGAAGGTGACAGGATGGCTGTAATTATATGACAGGGTCTGAACGCATCCATGTATCTTCAGTGCTCAAGTTGTTATGAGGAACTTTGTCTGTGTAAGGTTAGGATTTAGATATTCAATTCTGGAATCTTGGAAGATCTTGGGATTGGAATTTATAGGAAAATAATAAAATAATAAAGGTAGAACTGTGTGGTGGTCATGTATTCATGATGTCGATTTCATGATTGAATTGTAGGGGTGGAGTCTAGGCTGTTAATCGGGAGATAGCCAATCAGTAGCCAATGAGGCCTCTGTGTGGGCATGGTTTTCTCCTGAGACTTCTGGGAAGTCTTGTGGTATTTTCCAATTGGAGAAGAGAAACTTGATTCTCAGTCTCCGAGATGACGAACTATTGACAAGACAAGATGGCAGCGTCTGAGGAACTAGAGGAGCTGGAGGAGGAGCCACATAGCCTTACCCTGGTGGAACCAGACATCTGAAGCTGGAGAAGCCACATGGAGACCCCTACCAGTGCTGAGTTGCTTTTACCAGCACTAGATGCTGTTGATGGACCCTGAGCTCTGGAAGCGAGGAGCCATGGGGAGACCCTTGCCAGTGCCAGAATGCTTCCACCACACGTGATTTGTGAGTCATAAGGAGACTTTATAGACTGGTATCGGACATATGGGCTAATGTTGGATTTATGACCTTGGACTGGACTGAGTTGGGATGCTTTCCAATGTTCCATTCCTCTTGTATATAAACCTTTCCTTTATATTGATATGCGTGCCTATAAATTTTTTTCTCTAGTCTACCTGGACTAACATATACTGGATCTGGCCAATTATTCCCTTGGGTTGCAGCCTCTTCAAAGTCCCAATTGGCACAATAGGTAGTGTGTTGAGCTACTAACTATGAGCTCAGTCGTTCTCATCCACCACCTGCTGCACATGAACACGATAAGATTGTGTGCTCTTAGTAAACTACACAGCCACAGACACTCTGGAAGTGGGCTATGTTTCCAAATTGATTTAATTACAGTGAGTAAGTGGCTACTTTCTTTACTGGTATCTTTAAAATTCCCTAAGAAAGTGATGTTTTAAGAAGTTTAGATCTTCTTTCCACATGAGAGATGTTCTCTCTTCCTCCTCTCTTCTTATAAGTGTGATGGAACCAACCATACTTAGGAAAAGCACCAGGGGCAGTGTTGAGCCTGTCTCCAGTTCAGGTGCCACCAGTCCTTGGGGTAGATTCATAAAACCCTCTTATAGGTTTGGAGCTTAAATCCCAATTTAGTAAGATGGAAATCTTGCCTTTAATATTTACCAAATGGAAAGCATCCTATGCTTATGACCTATCATTTACACATTGTAAAAAGTCTGTCAGCTCATTTCACTGCCATTGAGTCGGTACTGATGCATAGCCACCCTCTATAGAACTGCCTCTGTGTGTTCCTGAGACTGTAACGCTTTACTAGAGTAGTAAGCCTCGACTTTCTCCTGAGGTGCAGACTGGTGGGTTTGAATTACTTATCTTGCAGACAGCCGCCCAGCTATGATATCTTTTTTTTATTTACTTTATTGATTAGCAAAGTAAGTGAGTCATAGATATGGCTCTTTGCCTAAGACCACCAGCTTTTGATGAGATTTCACACTGAAACTTTGGGATGATGTTGCCACAAGTCCCCACCTTATGCAACAAATGTCTGTGAGGCTTGCAATTAATTGAATCCAAAGTGACCAGTGTTTGTCCTTGATTCATGGAAAAGGAATTGTGATCTAGGAAAATGCCCCAGCAATCACGGGTTTCTTAGAGGAGAGACCCAGACCACACCTCACTTGACAGACTCTGCTAGTGAGGTGACTCTTGGGTGGGGGGAGGCCCGTGTGATAAGAACATGGCATCAGGTGAGTGAAGGTGGAGGATGATCCATCCAACTTCAGCCAAGTGTTAGAAGCATACCTCCAGAATGAGACCCCTATCAAAGTGCTGGGCATGGACGTCCCATGGATTTCCTGGTTGACAGAACACATGGTACTTGGGAAGACCCCACCTTCTTATGGTTGAGGACATGGAAGCTATGTGTTGGGAACCCTCCCTGACCTCCTTTTATCATTTCTTTAGATGTAGCTTTTGTCCTATCAGACATTTGTCACTTCAAGTTTTATAGTATTTTCTTGTCTTTGGTGACTCATTCACATGAATTATTGAATTTCAAGTGGGGATACTGCTGGAACCCCAAGTTTTCCACTAGTGCCTACAGTCTTGAGCTTGCTGGCAGTCTGGAGAGCAGTGCTCTTTAACTTGTGAGGACTTACGTAGCTCTTGGTGATTAGGGCCAGAGGAAGAAGTACTATGTGTGCAGCTGGAAATCAGTTTGAATTCTTCTGCATTTAGTTTTAGCTTTGTCCGAACCAATGCCTGACACATGGCAGATGCTTAACATTGACAAATTTTCTCCCTACCTTCTTCCACAGCCAAACATTTGGAAACAATTATGTTGGGAATTTCTCTCTTTTACACTATGACTGAAACATTTCTACCTGCCTTTTCTTTTGCTGCTAACTACAAGTCAGCAGTTCAAAATCACCCAGCCACCTCTTAGGAGAAAGATGAAGTTTTCTGTTCCAGTAAAGTTTTCAAGATTGTCCTGTAAGATCACGGTGAGTTAGAATGGACTCTTAGACAGTGGCTTTGGTTGGTTTCCATAGCAGAAGCACAACATGAGCTGAAGTAATTCTACACCCCCCCACCTCCCAGTCCCTGCCACCTCCATGCTATCTCTGCAATGACAGATCATCAAGTAATTAGGACAGCACGCATTTGAAATTGTGTCATCTCCCCAGTGGTTCAGTTCTGAAGTGCCTATTACTGAACAAGTCACGTATTTCTCCCCACCCCTCCAGACACAGGGACTTCAGTCCTCTGGCAGGGATGGCTAGAAGGAATGAGAAGGGAGCTCTGAATGAGGGGGGGGTACTCCCATACTCTGACAGACTATAGGTTTTACACCTCTCAATGGGATGTTTTTCAGTCGGATATTGAGCATGGAGGGAAAAGATCTGTCTGGTACATTCTGACACATAGCCCCCACAGGGGACCAGAGAATAATTCCTCCATAGGCTTTCCATGGCTCTGACCTGTCAGAAGCAGATGACCAGGACTGACTTCCAGGGCACCTAAGCATGTCACCCTAAACCTTTAATAGAGGATACATCTTGTACAACTGGCCTAAGTCTTCCGAACCTCACTTTCTTCCCACCTGCAAGGGGAGTTCTGGTTATTTCCATCATCTTTTAAAACCTTTTAGTATCTTTTACCTCACTAGGATCCTGGAAAAGGCAAATTCAATAATGCAAATTCAATAATGTTTTAGTCTGGTTAGACTAGAGAAACAAATTTATATGTGTATAAGAAAGAGTTTTCTATAGAAGAGCAACTGTACATTAAGAAAACATCCCAACCCAGTCCAGTCCAAGATCATAAGTCCGATATCAGTCCGTATGTCCAATAACAATCTATAAAATTCTCTTCATGAAACACATGCAGTGATGCCAAATGCAGAATGAACACAAGCCAGGAAGTAGGAAGCCTTTGGATCCAGTAGTGTTGTGAGCAACTCAGAGCTGGCAGGGGTCTCTCTGTGACTCCTTCAGCTTCAGAGGTGGGGTTGCATCCACGTGGCTTGTCCGACTAAGGGCCGTAGGGTAGCTCCACGTGGCTTCTCCTCAGGATGTCTCACAGGAAGTAAGCCTTGTCGGTAGTGAGTCTCCAAGAGAGTCAGCGGTCTTAGACTTTCTCCCACCTCCCAGGAGGAAATACTAGTGTTTTCCCAGAAGCCTCAGGGGAAGGCCATACCCACAAAAGCATCCCTGGCTGTGACCTGGTTGACAGACTAGACTCCACCCCTTCACTCTTAATCCTCTCGAGTCCCAAATTGACACCAGATGATGTACTTACTACGGCATGTGTTCCATATGATGATATTAGAAAATGGAGATTAATAAATGCTATTTATTAATATTGGGTAAATTATGCTGGAAAGCCATTTAGGACCAGAGGAGATAATCTTATAGCAGGTTCTCTTCCCATTCACTATCTGGGTGCACTCACTGGGGCCTGTTAATTAAGCTCTCTGAGTCTTGACATATTTATTGTATAGCAGAGATAATTGCCCCACAACGTCATAGGGTTGCCTGCATATAAGTTCTTCGTAAACTGTGAACTATGACTAACAATTATTGCCATTCATGCTAATAATAGCGGGTATAATTGTCTTTATGAAATAAGGGCATTGAGTAATATTGCTTTTAGGGGATTATGCCTTAGTCTGCAGCCTTGGTAAAGTCACTTAATCAGTGCGTGCTTCCTCATACACGAAGTTAAAAGGGGGATCTTGGTGAGTAGTTGAAGAAGAGCAAGCATACACAGTGAGTGTGCAACAAATAAAAACAGAATATGTATGTCAGGTAAGTTCATGGGTACATGAATTAATGACAAGTCAGCATCACTTAATGGGGTCATTTTGAAGTCCATGTAGAGTGAAAAAGTGCATTAACTTCAAAAACTTTGTGGAACATTTCCATTATCTTTTAAAATTTCCACAAACTTTTTAATGCCCCTTCGTATTTTGTGTGGGAATCCTGGTGGTATCGTGGTTATGCCTTGGGCTACAAATTGACAAGTCAGCAATCTAAAACCACTAGCTACCCCATGGGAGACAGATGGGGTTTTGTATTCCCTTTAAGAGTTACGGTCTCAGAACCTCACAGGGGAAGTGCTACTCTGTCTTATAAGGTCGCTAGGAATCACTCTCAACTCCATGTCAGTTAAATTTAGTTTTGTGTGTTGTAGAGTGATACGCATATAAACAAACAGGTCAGCCAAGTGGCCTGGTGATACCATGCACATGAGAGTTGTGCGGTGTGCCATGGGGGTTTCAATGGCCGATGTCTGAAGGGTCATTGTCAGACCTTGCATTCAAGTCACACCTCGGTGGATTTGAGCCCTTAGCCTTTTGGTTACCACATTAACTGTGTGTACCACTCAGGGACTATATATAAGGGAATATGATAAAATAGTCTAATATTCCAGGCCCTAGCTTTTTTCCAATTCCTACCAGAATAACCCTGCAGCACAACTGTGTGTTCTTGTAAGGTAGCGAAGATGGACTCATCACACCTAGCTCCCTGGGGACAGAACCATGGCCAACTGTGAAGTCCAGGGAGACTGGTATTTTGTGCAAATACCAAGTGGAAATGACAGCAGTGAATGAATTGATGGCACCTTTTGTCTTATACAGTACCCACCATTCTTATACCATCCAGTTCAGAAGCACATGGCATGTAAGAATTGTGTATTCATGATGCTTTACAGGGTCTGGAATGTGCATGAGCACACAGGCACATAAACACACACATAAGTAACATTTGTTTCTGAGAAACTTTGCGAGAATATAAGCTTTTGTCCTCCTAAATGCAGTTGAATTAAAAAGAAAAAAAAGTAGTCATGCATAATCCAATCTATTCAGAAATTTAGAGATGCAAGGGCCCTCAGAGAGTCTCTACCACAACTTCTGCCTCGGACTTTTCCACATCGCATGTGTTCAGACCTCAGGT
The DNA here is from genome assembly GCA_004026705.1 of Nesogale talazaci. Taxonomy (NCBI): domain Eukaryota; kingdom Metazoa; phylum Chordata; class Mammalia; order Afrosoricida; family Tenrecidae; genus Nesogale; species Nesogale talazaci. The sequence goes on along the minus strand of PVJH01002184.1, from coordinate 62,481 downwards.
AGGTACTGTCTGTGACGGGGTCCTTGTTGCTTTCTTCAGAGTCTGATTCTGTGCTTGAACAGCTGGAGGCCGAGAGGTCTCCACTTTGCCTGCATTTGTAGTTCTTGTTCCTACTTCTGCCCTTTGGAGACTTTTGGTAGCAATATTGTCCCTGTTCTGGGATCCTCCCTGAACATGATGTGTGTGTTAGACAGGGTTCTCTAGAGAAACAAAACCAGAACACTAATAATTTTATATATATATATATATCTGTAGAGTAATTCAGGTTATTCAGCCACAAGCAGAAAACATCAGGTCACCAATAGTCAGCCAGATAACAGGGCCCAACAGGCCCCAGCTCAAGAGCTGTATATTCCAGGAGCGTGGCGAAGCGGGGCTTGAAGGAACCTCAACTCACAGTGAGCCAGTCCATGGATTAGGTGTCTTGCAGGTAGTGTTGCTTGCAAATTGAGGCACAGGACAAACAAGGCAGGTGACTGGTCCAAAGATTCAAGAGCAAGAAAGTCAAGACTTGCTGAGCTATTTATAGCTCCATCCTTTAATTGCTCTCACACGTCTTCATTGGCCATGTTGTCACAACAAACCTTCCTATCTTCTTTGGCCCTGTTGGCACAACAAACCTACCTGTCACAATGTGTTCTGTTCCCCTCATGTTAACTCTGCCTTTAGACCCTTCTTCCTCCTTTCTTGTTTGGATTCATACTCTGTAACACAAAAGTATATCATGGCCCTGTCCCTTCAGTAGCATATGCCTGAACTAATGTCTCTCACACACATGGCATCAGAGTCCTCTCCTGGAGAACCACCAGCCTGAGGCTGTGCCCCGATCTCACTCTGAGCTAGAAGGGCACCATCTGACCCTGCTAAGCCCACAATCAAAATCACTGCCATCCTGTTGATTCTTGACTTCAAGTCTTAGCGACCCAACAGAGCAGAGCAGGAGCTCCTCTGTAGGTTTCTGTGGCTATAAATTGTCATAGGAGTAGAAAGCCCCATTTCTCTCCCACAGAGTGGCTGGTGGTTTTGAATTACTGACCTTGTGGTTAGCAGCCTAACTCCTAACCCACAACACCACCAGGGTTTTTTATCTGGTCAACACTCACCCCTTATATCAGCTTCTTCTCCTTTGTATTTTCTTCACAGCACTCTTCACAGACTATCATCATCTACTTTTGTTTGTGTTTAGGGCTACTGCTTTTTCATTGATCATTACAATGAAAGCTTCACGGGATGGAGACCTGATCTGCCTTAATGGATACAATAGTTGAATGAACTTGGTACACTGTCATTGTTAGACTCACCCAGCACTTGAAGCTACATTTCCTGGATTCAAATCCCGACTGTGACACTACCTGGCCATGTTCTTGCAAACACTTTTCAATCAGAGATCACCCAGCACTTGGTCTCGCCAGTGCTCAGTAGATCTCAGTAATTATTTGTCAGCTCATCCATGGGATCGCTCTGAGGATTAAATGAAGTCATATGTAACTCCCCCCATACCAAACCTCTACCATTAAGCCCACTCTGATTCAATGCCACCAAGTAGAGAGTTTTAGAGAATGCAAGTCTTTAGGAGAGGCTCCTGAGGAGCGCTGATGGTTTTGAACCACAGACATTGTGATAAAAAATCCAACTCTTAGCCGGCAGTGCCACCTGGATTCCTCGATGTCATATATGCAAAGGACTTACATATATTTAGAAAAATGACACTGACAGAGAAGCACTTGTTGAAGATTCTCTAGCACTGAAGCAGTCTTGCCTCCTTTTAATCATTTATTGGGATACCCCAATATCCTCACAGCCCCCCCTCCGGGCATCTTTCTATTCTATTCTATTTATTTTTTCACAAACCTGGGTTTGAATGTTGATTAAGCACTCAGCTGCCACCAAGGCAGCTTGACTTAGAGAACTCTGTGGGGCCAAGTCCAGTGCCAGCGAGGCAGCAGGTGCTGCCCACCATCACTTCATGTGCCTGGTTTGAACCAAGCTCCCAGGCTGACCGAAATGCTAAGCCATGGTCTCCAGAGTGATGCCTTGCCAGCAATCGGATGCTGGTGCTTCCAGGTCTGGTGACTGGCACCCTGTGACCTCCACACATGTGCCACATTTTCACACATTGCTCAGACAGAATGTGGTTGTGGGTTCATTAATTAAGATGAGAGAAATTGGTCCCAGCAAATAGTTTGCACATCAGCTTGCAAACCGTGTGTGGAACGAGACCCTGGGGTTCTTGCTCTCTCATCCCATATCTCTCTAGCTGCCTCCTTGGCTACTCACTGCCTCCCCAGATCCCCAAGCCCTCATTTTATGGTAGTCATGGACAAAGAAAAAGAGAGTAGAATTTCAAATAGAATTTCTCTAGCTTCTTGTAAATCTGCTCATGCCCAGGCAGGGAAGAAATAATAAACCTCTTTCTATGTATGTAATACTTGGTGATTATTTTTTTAAATTGCTTTCAGATATGCAATCTTGTTTATTCTTCACTTCATTGCTGCAAAGAAGTTAGTCTTACTTCTTCTACTAGAGGTGTTCAGAGCTCTGATCTGGAGCTGTAACTCCATGTATGACATACAGGGAACTTTCTGTTGTCCCAAGGGTCCCAAGGGTCCTCTGGTTGTCACCTTCCCAGAGCAGCAAGACACTGTGATAGCATAGGCTGACATGGAAGATGAACCGAGGTAATGCCGAGCAAATGCTGATGTTTCAGCTGTGACTGTACCCCTTTTCCAGATGGGCCCTAACATGAATTGAATTGTGTCCTCCCTAAGTGTGGGTTGGAATTTCAACCCCTGTACCTGTGGGTCCATTTTCTAAGCCTAATTATCTCTGAATTTTATAAAAGGGCCAAATAGGCACAAAGCAAACATAAACTGGGAGCAGACAGGCCACAGAAAGATCTGGAAGGAACTGGAAAAGGTTGGTGAGGCGGGAAGACTTCTGCATCCCCACCCCTGAAACCAGCAGAGGGAGCCTACCCTGAACTTCGACTTATAGCCTCCAAATGGTGAGAAAGGAGATCTTTGAAGCTAGGGTTGCATCAGCAAGAGGGAAGTAAGGCAGGCATTTAGGCCCCGTGGATGCCTGGTGACTTGGCACCTCCCCCTTGTAAGGAGTTTGACCTAAGTTTAGACCTGGAGCCTTCTGGTTCCTTAATAGGCCACTATTTGCACTCCATCACTTTGAATCTATCGACCGTGGGCTGAGTGTGTGCTAAGAGGGGGGCTGTGTGTTATACTCTGCAGTTTACTCTGCAGAACACACTGGGAATTGGTTATTTTCAGTGAACCACATTCCCATGAAATGTTTCTCCTGATCCTTCCCTCCCCCACCCCAACCCCCACCCCCAGTGCTGCGGTGAATGTGCTGCCAAGTACCTTGTACCTGGGTGTTGCAGTGGTTAAGGGGTTCAGCTGCTCACAGATAAGCTAAAGGTTTCACTCTAGCTGCATACTCCATGAGAGATGAATGAGACATCTGCTTCTGCCACAAAGATGTACAGCCTTACAATTGGACATCCCCTTACAAAAGGGTCCCAAGGAAGAGACGAGCCAGTTAGGGTGCAGGATAGCACCAAGGAAACACAACTTTCCATCAGTTCTGTAGTGCTTCCTCCTATCCACTACCATGATCCCAAATCTACCTTACAAATATGGTTAGGCCAGTGCATGTGCATGAGTATAGATAAGAGCTGGAAACACAGGGAATCCAGAGCAGATAAACCTCTCTGGGCCAGTAATGAGAGTAGTGATACCAGGAAGGTAAGGGGAAGGTGGAGAAGAAAGGGAGAACCAATCACAATGATCTACATATAACACCTTCCACAGGGGATGGGCAACAGAAAAGTGGGTGACGGGAGACATTGATCAGTATAAGACATGAAAAATTGATAATAATTTATACATTTTCAAGGGTTCATGAGAGAAGGTGGGGGAATGGGGGGCCGATACCAAAGGCTCAAATAGAAAGAAAATGTTTTGTAAATGATGACAGCAATAATGTGCTTGACATAATGGATGGATGGATGCATGGATGGACTGTGATAAGAGCTATACGAGCAAACAATAAAAGTATTAAAAAGAAAGAAAACCTATATGAAGTTCTGCTCTGCCTGTCAGGGTAACTGGTAATCAAAACTGATGGCATGCAATGGTTTGGTTCTAATTTTTGTAGTGCTGTGGGTTAAGCGCTGGGGTGCTAACCACAAGATCTGAGGTTTAAACCCACCAGCTGTTCCTCTGGAGACAGAAGAGACCGCCATCAACTTGCAAAATGATTCAGTCTCAGAAATCATAAGGACGAGTTCCACTCTGCCTTACAGCACCAGTGTGAGTTGGAAGGTACTCATTGGCAGTGTGTTTGGACTGAAGTTATTGTGTGCCCACCCCCCACCATCATGTCAATGCGCCCTGATTACGGCATCATTACTGCATCCCAGAGCAGCCCAAAGGGTTCACTGCTTAGCTTAATTTTTGAAATAATTTTGTTCTTTTCTCTCCCTGGAACAAGCTGCTTGGTTCCTGTGTCTAGGTAAACTAGAGAAACAAATTCATAAACACACATATGGATATCAGGGAAAGGTCTATATACAATAGGAATGGAGCATTAAGAAAGCATCCCAACCCAGTTCAGTCCAAGTTCGTAAGTCCGATATTAGCCCATATGTCCGATACCAGTCTATAATGTCTCCTTCAGACTCATGAAGCACGTGCAAAGACACCAGGAAAATCACAGACCAGTGGGTACAGACTCTTGTGTATCCTGCAGCAGTAGATGTAACCTGGCACTAGCAGGGGTCTCCCCATGGCTCCTCGTTTCCAGGGCTCAGGGTCCATCAGCAGTATCCATTGGCAGTGGATGCATCTCAGTGCTGGCAGGAGTCTCTCTGTGGCTTCTCCAGCCCCAGAGGTCTGGCTCCATCAGCGCAAGCCCATGTGGCTTCTCCTTGGCTCCTCCAGGACCCAGGACTCAGGATCTATCAGCATGCCGCCACCTTATCTTGTTGGTAGACTGACTCCAAGTGAGTGAATCAAGTCTATCTCCTCCAATTGGGAAATATCACGTGAGACTCCCAAGAATTCTCAGGAGAAAGCCAGGCCCACACAGAGGTCTCATTGGCTATCTCCAGACTGACAAGCCAGACTCCACCCCTACACTCTTAGTCAAACTGGCACCAGAGTATGCGACCGACTGCTCGCAGGTGGTGGGGACCTTACGGTTCCACTCAGTGCTGGGCAGTACCCACTGCAGTGCCTGCTGCATGGTGGTTCTCCAATCACTCTTTGTTTTCTAGATGGGTGACTCCACTGAGCAGTCCATTAAGGCTGTGTCATGAATTCAAAGTCTAGCCTTCTCAGACTATCTGTTCTGTCCCTGTGTACAAGTGTCTCCTTTGATGTTTTTCCCTGAAATGTCTTCTAAGTGGCTTTCCCAGGTGTTGATTCGAGTTCTTTCTGGATCTATCCATCTGAGGGTGAGTTGCTGCTTCAAAAAGATGTGTATTCATCTTGGGGCTTTCAGCCCTGGAGGACCCAGTGACTTTCTTAAGATAGAAAGCCCCTCAGCCATATGTCCTATACGCCATATAACTGGGCCCTGGGGCTGGAATTTCTGGTGGTGTAGGGCATATCTCCACTGTGTGCCAGGAATGGGAGCTGGCACATTGACATTTCCCCAGGCATCGGCAGCAGTGTGTCCTTTTGTGTTGCTGACCCACAAAGTGGTGTGTGCAAGAGGAGCAACTCAAAGAACCCTCTGGGGGAGCAGTGTGGAAGGTATTGGAGTAGCTGGGAAAAGAAGGCCAGTGGTCAGGCCATCTCTGGGAATCTTCTCTGAGCTGCTCACTGTATTCCCCCTTTGAAAAAGTGCCCATGAGCTGCATGTCAAGCCACCCAGGAGAGAGGACCTCTCTCGGGGAAGAGCGGAAGGCCTGAGTTCTAGCCCTTGCCCTGCCATTTAGTGGACACGTGCCTTCTAACTATCCCCATAGCTATCTAATCCTCAGTCTTTGGCTGTCCGATGACACACATTTTCCCTGGCCTGCGTTGCTTGGTCGCATTGTGGTAAGAGTTGTACAAGGTGATGGCTGCAGGAGAGGTCTGAGGAAGCCCTGCTTAGACTATGCGAGACAAGCTATTCATGTTACTAAAGATCACCAAGGCACCCCATAAGGGATCTTTCCAGAGAGAGGAGGAGTCCCTGGATGAGGTGACTTTTTGCTACAAGGGAGGTGAGGGGTAAGAAGTAGTTCTAGTCCAGGGTGTATCATGAAGCCAGTAAAAAACGTTTCCTCTTTTGGGGCCTTAGTTTCCTGGACACAGAGGTGTGATCAAAGGGCCTTTACATTCCTGCTGAGAGCACCCTCAGTAGAGCCCCTCATGGGACAGCTTGCAGGAAACACCACTGGGAGTGGACTGACCTGACCTGCTCTGGCTTTTCTGCTGCCTCATGCTTCCAATGCTATCCTCTTACCCTATTCGGACACCAGCCATTGCTCCCTCAGCATCCCACTTCTAGGCTCGGCTTGGAAATGCATGGCCGTGGCCCCACAGAACTCCCAGACAGGGACTCACCGGGACAGGCTTCTGAAGGGAGTGAATCGGTGAGCAGCACACAGCCACTGGTCCACAGCAAGCCTCTTGGCTGCAGCCAGCAGTGAAGCCTCTCCTTAGTCCTCATTCTTGCCAACTACATGGTGCCTTGGCCTTTCCTTCCATGAGCCGGGAAGCCAGCAACCTCTCAGTCTCTCTCTCAGTCCCATAGTCTTGGACCAGATGAGGAGAAGATACCGGTACCACGGAGCCTCAGGCCGCTCCCCTGAGTCTGCCCCCCCCACCCTCACTCGCTGCCACGGCCACGGATGCATTGGGTCTCAGTGGCCTTTGTCACTTCAGAAAGAGATCTTGATGGTGCTCTTCCAACTGGTCTTGTGATGTCTCGCTGTGTCTCAGGTGACTTTTTTGGACTGAGGGATGGTATGGGTGGAGATTTGGGGCATCTTATAGGCAGTGAAGAATGGTGACATTTAAGCCAGTGAAGGACAGTGACTCAAGGAATATCCTCTAGTTGTCTGAAAGATGGTCCCTCAGAAATACCATCTGTAACTTGGTTCATACTCACTACTAAAATCAGCCCTTAATCCCATCCTAACTCTGTCCAGTAGAATAGTGGAGAACATGCTGCAAAATGAATTATAGACACAGACATGGAGTCCAGAATTATAGAACAACACGTAAGAAATTATGTCTGCATGGGCCATGTTAACTGACTCTATCTCATAACCGTTAAGCACGAGGTAGTTAACAATAAGGGGGGCAGTGACAACTTACACAGAGGCTGCCTGAGAGAAAGACCTGGGGATTTTCATCTGTAAGGAATGCAAACAAACAACAAACCTGTGAGAACAGTCAGGCAGGTTCTCCCCTTGTCACATGGAATGAGGGTGGGGGTGTGGGGGAGAGAGGAGTAAAAGAGTAACTTATACCAAGGGTTCAAGTAGAAAGAGTTCTGGACATGATGATCGCAACACATGCACAAATATGCTCCATACAATTAATGTATGGAATGTTGTAAGAGCTGTAAGAGCCCCCAATAAAAATGACTTTTTAAAGAGCATCTACAAAGAGGTTAAGCACCTTGCTCAAAGTTACACATAAGCACACGAGCTTATCACTGTGTACCCGTGCACACACCCACACCCACACACCATCCTGATGTGAAAACGCTGAGTATGTGAAGAAAAGGACATGTGCATGTTGTGGGGTCCATCTCAGACCTGGAGCAGCCTCTTCTTCCCACCTCTCCTGGTTCTCTCTCTGGCCAAAGGAAGGAGGTGGTGTTGATACAGACAGAGGTTGCCTCTTTCTCTTCCTGCTTCCTGTGTGACAGCACTGGAGGAAGAGGCAGGGAGGCAGACAGTCCCTGACTTGGCTGCTTTCCCCAAACAGTGGTCTCCTGCAGTAAGCATGGGAATTCCTCCCACTGAGGAACCAGATGCTCCACATCAGCATGTGATGTCATGACAAGCACAGATAATGAGGAAGATGCCGCTTGGGCTCCTGTCGCCTTGTCTGACAGCTCCGGGCCATGGCAGCTGATAACTGGCACTTTCCACAGGACTGGGGCGCTCATTCACCCAATCTGAGATGCCCTTTGTGGGTGGTGCTGGGGAACCAGCACATGACACTCAGACATGGGGCCCACTCAACCCTTGGAGGGGAGGGAAAGGGAGCCTCAGAGAAAATTAGCCTTCCCAACACCTGCATTTTCTCACTTCACCCTCTGCTCTCCCCTACAAAGGAGATCTTACCTGGTCTTCTCTACCTCCAAGGAAAAACAGACTCTGAGAGTTGAAGCACATTTTCCCAAAGCTATGCAGTCAGAAGAGTGACATCTACATGACTTTCTGTACCTTAAACACTGGTCAAGAACCATGAACTAAGTACCTCCTGACATGGATGGAGCTAGAGAAGATGACACTGATTGAAAAGGACAAAAGGACAAATTTTTAAATGATCATTGTTACAAAGAAAAAATAAAAATGAAGACAAAGGTTGTAATCCCAAAGAAAACACTTCGGTGGTTGACCAGGATGTGTATGTGTGTGTGTGTGGGGGGGGGGCATGTTAATGCAGAGAGGTTGAAGCAACAATCTTCAACAGGGTAGTCACAGGTTGGGTCACACACTATAAGACAGTATTATCCAAGAGGAAGAAAGGAAAGCCAGTGGGAAACAATCAGGGAGCTGTAGTAAATTGTTGAATACAAAATTGATGATCTGAAGGATAAAACCCTACCTAATACACGCATACGTACAGAAACCTGGTCAACAACTCAAGTGCCCATCAACAGATGACAGAATAAACAGATGAGTGAATAAACGAAATATACACATGCCATGGAATATCGTTAAGTCATAAAGGGAAATTAGGCTCTGATGCATGCTGTGGCACTGATGAACCTCGCACACATGGTGAATGAAATGAGTCAGACACAAAAGGACAAGTGTGATGAAACTCAGCAACCCATTCATGGAAAAATGCTGTTTAAAGATCGTCGAATTTTCCCATGAATTTTTTGTAGCCCTTTACAAGGGGGTCTAAGGAAGTTTGTGAGAAAATTCCATGTACTTTTCCTTCCATTGTCCCTGTGGTAGTCCTGCTAGACTAGAGAAACAAATTTATAAGCATGCATGTGCATATAAGGAATGGAACATTGAGAATGCATCCCAACCCAGCCCAGTCCAAGTCCATAAGTCTGATATTATTCCATATGTCTGATACCAATCTATAAAGTCTTCTTCAGCCTCATGAAGCACATGCAGTGATGCCAGTATAGTCACAGGCCAGTGGGTGCTGTCTTGGGTATCCAGTGGTGGTAGAAACATCTCAATGTTGACAGGGGTCTCCCCAAGCCATCCTAAGCATCTCAACACCAGCAGGAATCTCCATGTGGCTTCTCTAACCTCGGAGGTCTGGTTCCACCAGGGCAAGCCCATGTGGCTTCTTCTCTGGCTCCTCCAGGTTTCCGGACTCAGGCTCTATTAGCATGCCACCATCTTGTCTTGTCAGCTGAGTGTCCCAAGCTGATATTCTCTCACCTCCACAGGGCAAATATCATGAGTTGTCCTAGAATTCTCAGAGAAAGTCATGCCCACAAAGCGGTCTCATTGACTATCTCGAGATCGATAGACTAGACTCCACCCCTACACTCCCAATCACGAAACTGGCACCAAAGTACATCACTGCCACAGTCCCACAAACCTTTTGTTGCACCTTCATATGTAAATAAAAGTATATGAACAATTTATGTGGAATATCTAGAACCAGCATATGCATAGACACAAAAGGATACCAGTCATTATGAGTAGCTTGGGTGAGTAGGAGGTTCTTTCAAGGGTGATGAAAAGAAATTGGAAATAGTTTTTGTTTGTGCAAGATGGTGAGTGCCATTTATGTTACAAAATTGTACATCAAATGGTGTTTGATGAATGGTGAATTTTTGTTACAGATACTTTGATACATTCCCACCATAGAAACAGACAAGTTTGTCTGTCTGTGTGGAGCTCTATGCTTTGTTCCCTGAAGACCACAGCCGAATACAGAGAAGCAATGGGTTTGTTTCTGCATCTCTTCCCTAAAGGCCAGCTGAGGCCAGAGAGAACTCCACTTCATGTATGAGACAGCTTGTCCTTGGCTTTTGTTTTCTAAACTCCAAACCTTTAAAACAAAAATTCCAAAAACGGAACCCCAAACCAAACAAAATTACCTCTAATAGCTGCTATGAAGTTGATATCTGATCATAAAGGGCCCACAGTGTCAGAGCAGAATGTCCTTGCTTTGGTTTTCAATGGCTTTCTTTAGACAAAGATTGCCTGTCTTTTCTTCTGAGGTGCCTCTGAATGGACTTGACAATGTGAGCTGTTTGGTGAGCAATTTCTGTGCATTTGCATCCTCTAGGGTTGGCCTGATGGATAAATAGATTCATACATTCAAGGGAACTTTAAAAGGCTGGTGAGAAGATGCTATTCTCCTTTAATTTCATTTTTTTTCTATATCTATAGACCTTGTACAGCTTCATCCTATGTAAATAAAAGGAGATTAGCAGGTTTTCAGAGATTCTGTTGTAAGTTCAACCAACCAACAATGACAATAATAGTACAATTAGTTAATGCATCTGAAATGGCCATTTATCAGTTTTGTCATATTGTGATGACTTGTCTGTTTGGTATGCTACAGGAATTTCAAATACCAGCAAGGAGACCCCTGGTTAACAGGTTTCAGTGAGCTTCCAGACTAAGTGGACTTGGGACCACAGTGGTCTTGTCCCTTTGTGCATAACTTGCTGTGAGTCAGGGGCCAACCTGGCAGCAGCTAAACAAATAATGAGATGCAGCAGAGTGCTGTAAACTCTGGTCGGTTGTGTCATATGGCCTGATCACTCATGGAACCATCACTGTTAGTATTCCCATTGCCATTTTGTGGGTGAAACAACTGAAGTTCCCAGGGTTTCCAGGACTTCCCTACAACTACTCAGCTGTACACTTTGGTCCACCTGGCTCCAGCAACCATTCTCTTAGCTGTGTCTTGTCTTTCTCCTTAGAGAGGTGTGATGACTGAGCATTCTTGGAAAATCAGGAGTCTCCTAATATACTAAGCAGGACTCAGAAGGTGGACAGGGTCGGCAAGACTGTGACAAGGACAGTCTTGTAGTAGATCATAGTGGGTGGGGTGGGGGTAGGGGTAGGGGTGGGGGTGAGGGCTAAGACCTTCCTGAATTGCGTTTCCAGTCTCTAGGAGAATGCCTGTCATGAGAAGAAACCTCAAGATATGACGTTGTCATAAGTGGATGAATATATGGAATGAAGATTCAGGAACTCAGAGTCAGAACCCTAGATAGGTATACGATCTGTAATGTTCAGCCACTTTTCCTCGTCTCCCAGAAAGCACAGACTGAGCAAGTGGGTGTGTAGTCCTCTGCAATGAGATGGTGCTCACTCCCAAACCCATCTCTCCAAACCCAGCTGGTACAACAGCTGTCGATCCCTGTGCTCCTGGCACTGCAGCAGGGAGCATTGCTTAGAATGATAAAGTCTTAGAATGGCGTGGTCTTGGCATGGTCAAGAAGGCACAATCCATTGGGCACACAATGATTGTGTCTTCTTGATGACTAAGGGTACTGTTTAGAGGTCGCCAGAGAGTGACAGTGCATCAGTTATGTGAAGGTGACAGAGTGGGAGGGGGCAGCATAAAGTAGTCTAAGGTAGAGATGGATTTCCACTTGGAAGCTGAAATCATACAGTGGGCTTTGCTGGTAGAGTTGCAAAGTCCAACTGGAAGAATGTAAAGAATAATGAACTTGTGTGTGGTCAGTGCATGCCCCTCATGGTGGCAAGCTGCAAAAGGATGAGGCCAGATCATGGACTGACATGGCATAGTAGGCTACACTTTGGACTGCCAACCAAAAGAGCAACAGCCCAGCAGTTCAAAGCTGTCAGCCTCTCCCCGGGAGAAAGTTGAGGCTTTCTGCTCCTATAAAGAGTTACAGTTCCAGAAACTCACTGGGGCAGTTCTGCTCTGTCTATACGGTGGCTGTGGCTTGGAATCAACACAACAGCAGGAGTTGGGAGTTGGGATTTACCTCCATGGACAGGAAAGGAATACATGAGTTAATGGAATTAAAGGGTTTATAATAGTGCCAGGAAGGTAGTAAGGAATAGTGATTCTTAGCCTCAACATGTAACCTATGTATCCATTATGTAACACATGCACTTATGAATATCTGTATTCATGAATTCATATGTAGTTATGGGATTGGCATCATGAATACAGTGAAGGACTAGACAGATCGGGTCTGACTGCCTCACAGACCTCACAATGTGATATGAATAACAAGTCAGATAGTCCGTGTATCAGGGGTAGGTATCATGTATGCAGAGTGATGAGGTCTGTCCATCTCAGCAGAAAGGTTTTCCTAAACTTAGCTCGGAGGCTCAGGGAAGACAAGGTCCAAGTGGCCTCATAGAAGGTGGAAGAGAAGCTAGGCAAAGGGAGAACAGGGGTGAGGACGTTCTTAGCAAGGGGAGTGAGCACCACAAACAGACATCTGGGTCTCAGAGTGAGGGCATCTCCTGTGAAGACTCAACAGTAAGGCTAGCTAGAATGTGAAGCTGATGAGGGTGGCTGAGAAGTAGATGCAGATGAAGAGGAAAATGGATGCCACATTTTAATATATGATCATAAATAATAAGTGAATGGCATCCATGTGTCAGGAACTGCGCTAAGCATACAACACATATAATGTGCAGATTCCCATCAACTGAGAAAGGATCCATTTGAGGCTGGAAGAGATCAAGCACTGGAGCTCAGACCTTACAAGGTGTGCCAGGCAGGGTCCCAGTAGGAAAAAGATAAGATTTGGATAACTCGAGGCTAACTCAAGAAGGGTCTGTTGATAACACAGAGAGGAATATAAGCAAGGAGTTGGAAGGGTGGATCCACAAAAGAGAGAACAGGACACCAAGTCTTGAATGATGTCATCAAAAGAACAGATGTTGGGATCCAGAACCAGAGCTCTGTGTGAAGGAGACTATGTGGAGTGAAACTCTAACCTTTGGTTGAAGGGGATGGCCAGCAAGAAGACCACGTGGAAAAGGAGCCAGTGGAACAAATCCTCTGATCCCTTTTTGATACCCCATTGGATTGGTGGAACCGAAAACCCACAGACGCAGTCTCTGTAGGTCAGCCTCCAGGATAATGTGCTGAGGGGGAAGGGTTGCTGAGAGGGATCTAACTCTACACCAAGGTGTTAGTGAAATAGGAGAGCTTGGGAATCAGAAAATCGAAGTTAGATTGTGACAGCGAGGGCAATAAGACCCCACGTGAAGTCTGAGGATGGCATCCATTGTGAGAGCAGCTTGGTTTGTGCACATTGCTAACATTCTCCCTGGGTGATATGAGGCATGTGGCAATATAACCATGGTGCTTACCACGGTGCATAGCCCCTGAGCTAAATGCTACTTCTAAGAGTAGTGTATTGTGACTTGCATGCTTACCACTGCGACTTACTGACCCTGAGTCCATCCCAACTCACAGAGACCCGAGGGGACAGATTAGAGCTGCTCCCTAGGACTTCCAACACTCTCAATCTCACCTTTCTCCTGCAGAGCAGCCGGTGGTACTGCAATCCTCAGGAGCAGCAGCTCAGCGTGCAGCCTCTTCTGCCACCAGGAGCCCTGCTATTCCTGCTGGGAACAGCAGTGCTCCATTGCAGTGACCCTCTCCTTCATGTTGTACCACACGAGCTTCATTGTTTGTACAATGGTCCACTCAGTGCCTAGTGTTGAGTTCCTAGACCGTTCCTTTCATCGGTCTATCGTCCTTTGGTGGCCAAGGTAAACAAAGCTCCACCTCCTTGTGAAATTTCCATTCTGGTGACGAACAGAAACCATAAACAAGCAACTAAAGACAATATGTAGGTTGTTAGAAGATGCAACATGCTATGGAAAGAATCAGGAAGAGAAAGAGAGGACCAGGGGGAGAAGAGTTACAAGGTGAAATCCAGTAGTCAAGAAAGGTCATTGAGCAAAAATGACATTCGAGCAAAGATCTGAATGGATATCATTCTGGATACCTGGAGGTTGAGGGTTCCAGGTAGGAAGGTCAAGGGCAAAAGAACTAAAGCCTGGACATTCCTGGAGCATTTGAGAAGCAACAAAGACATCAACCTGCAGGAACTGAGAGACTTTTAATCTATGTGGTAGCCGGAGGCTAATTGGCAAAGTGCATGCATGGCCTTTAAGGACATAGGAGTTGTCATGGAAAAATGCTGCACATTGGGTGGCAATTGGAAAAGGCAGTAGTTCAAACCCACCAACAACTCCAAGGAAGGACGACAAGGGATTTTCACTTCTGGTAAAGGGTCCCAGCCTCGGAAACTCTGAGGGCTTGTTCCACCCTGTTCTGTGGCGTCACTATGAATCAACATCAACTCCATGGCAGTAAGTTGGGTTTGGATTTGGGTTTGATGCCTGGTGAAAGCAGTCGGCAGTTAACAAAATGTTGATGACTTCAACCCACTCAGAAGTACCTTGAAAGAAAGGTCTGACAGATACTTCAAAAACCCAGCCTTTAAAGTGCATTTCAGGTACACCCAGGGTCCTCTTGAGTTGGAATTGACTCAGTGGTACCTGGATGTTGGTTCTCTGGGCCCAGCCCCCTCCACCCCATACACATTCTGCAGTTTTGAGCATCTAACATTAACCTGGCTGCCCATCTGTAAAATGGGAAGTGTGTTAGTCCGGGTAGACTAGAGGAACAAATTTCATAGACACACATATTGAAATAAGGAAAAGGTTTATATACAAGAGGAACAGGACATTGAGTCCAGTCCAGTTCAAAGTCATAAGTCCGATATTAACCCATATGTTCCAACTCAGTCTATAAAGTCTCCTTCCGACTCACTCTCAGGTCAGTGGGTGCAGAATCCCGGCACTGGCAGGGGTCTCCACATGGCTTCTCGCTTCCAGGGCTCAGGGTCCATCAACAGCAGTAACAACTCATCGCTGGCAGAGGTCTCCATGTGGCTGCCCCAGCTTCAGAGGTCTGGCTCCATCAGGGCAAAGCCATGTGAACTCTCCACCGGCTTCTCCAGCTTCTCGTATGCTGCCATCTTGTCTTGTCCGTGATTCATCATCTCTCTCTGACTAATTCCCAACAACTGGAGAAAATAGCTTCTCATCTTCAAGAGGGAAATATCGTGAGATTTCCCAGAAGTCTCAGGAGAAAGCCATGCCCACATACAGGCCTCATTGGCTACTCCATGGCTATCTCCAGATTAACAGGCTAGACTCCACCCCTACATTTCAATCATGAAATTAACAGAAGCACATGACTGCCACAGGAAGAATCACCTCTAGAGGTGTTTGCCCAGGGGAAAAGAACAAGTCTATAAAAAGATGGGCTGTGCTGTCACTTTGAAAGCCACTCGGAATTAGGGGAGATCATGTTTCAATTGCTTAGTAATCTCGCAGTAGACCACCTGCTGCAGAGTAGAAAGACTGGCCATACCCAGGCAAATGTGGCAGTGCTGGTCCATTACTTGACAGCAGGGTGTTGCTTCCCTCACACAGAGCCCATCTTCATCCTTTGCTTCTCCAACTCGGGGGCCTGGTTTTTAAAACAGCAGTTTCCCCCACTGTGATTTAAGCCCCAAATCAGCTCAGTGGAATTGTAGACCAATCATTTGCACAGGCCTGTTATTTATCCTATATGTAATAGACTCTGGTTGGTTATAGGAAATAAACATATTTTTGCCTGTTGTCTGTGGTTCTTATTAAACGTGTCCCCAGGGTGGAGAAATATCTTTGTGGGCCCAAGCGACTTTATGTCCAAATGGCCAATGAGCGGGTAATTGGTTTTCTGTCTAGCTGTAACCGTCAGCATGGAAGGCAGCCTTCGCTCATCACAGTCAGAGTTTTAGACTTTTCAGCCCACAGCATGTAAATATTCTTCTCCACTGTGGAGGTCAGTGCTTGTGCAGACAGAAACTGGTGTCTGTATGCAAATCTGTGGGGAAAAACTCAAAATCTGAGAGGTCATGTGCGACTGAGGCAAGAGACCTGGACCAGGGGAGAAGGGCATGAGGCTGGGAGAGAAAAAGATAAGAGGAGCATTGGTAATGGTAAAAATTACCATTTTGCACTGGTAATTAAACTGTGGTTACATTTTTTGTAGAGTCCTAAGTAATACCAACAGCTCGCACTGCCAGCTGCTAAACAAGTTGGCATCCTGACGCACAGCAGAAGAAAGACCTGGCTGGCCTGAAAACAAGCCACTGAGATCTTGTGGAGCACAACTGTACCCTGACACCCGTGGGATCCCCTTGAGCCAGAATCAGCTTGATGGCAGTCGGTGTTTTTTTTTTTTTTTATAATTGTAAATAAAGTGCTGCTCTGCTATTTTAGCAGGGAGATCACAGAGAGCCAAAGTGTTTTTTAATCATTATTCTGTGTCCCATGCACTTTACATATGGAGATAGTTAAGGTTTATTGTGCCATCCTGGCTGATAAACACATGTGGAGTTAATTGAAGGCTGGAAAGATAAATGACTTGATGAGTCTTGCCTTTCTAGATCTCAGTTTTCTTACTCTCTGATGGTCAGACCAGGGTGCAGCTGCCTTAGCCAGTTCCTTGCTTCATTTGGGAAGACTTATGGACCTTGATGCAGCTGCGGGTGCTGGAGCAGCCGTGTGGAGACCCCTGCCGTGTGCTGAGATGTTTACATGCTCACTGACTCAGTTTTCCTCCTGCAGTCAGCATCACTGTGTGTGTTCTGTGTGATTGAGGAGGACTTTGTAGCTTGAGGTTGGACAAGTGGGCTAATGTTGGACCTATGGACTTGGACTTGGGCAGCCCTGGACTGGGATGCTTTCTGAAGGTACACATACTCTTTACATAAAACTCTCCCTTATATACATATGAGTATCTGTTGATTTGTTTCTCTAGTTTACCCAGGCTAGCACATATATACCTTGCTTTTTGTGCTGAAAAACTACTAACTGGTGAAGTGGACACTTCAACCCCAGTTTTATGTATAGAACCAGGCCTTTGGGGGAGGTTAAGCGATGCACACTCAGTACATAAGAGCTGACTGGAGCTATTGAGTTGGTTGGAAAATGGCCAAAGACAATGATGGAGATGGGTCACGGCAGCCATCCAGGTGAGGAGATGGGAGGTGAGGTTCCCACAGTGAACATCGGCAGGGTGTGGTCTGCAGCATTTGCCTCTGTGCCTGGAAACACGGCATTGTGCTAGCTGGTAGGCAGATCCCAAAGTTAAGAATCTAAATGGAGATATTGAAAGTGGTTTGCTATCTTTTATAAGGATAGGGAAGGGGAAAAGTTCACATCTACCATGTGGCTAATTGTATAAATCACCTTCATCATATTTCTATTAGACTGTATGCTTCAGGAAGGCTGGGTTTGGGGTCTGTTTAAAGTGGCTTGGTGAATATATATTTTTTAACAAAGCCCAAAAAGTACTGGTCAGTTTTGTTAAAGAAACAAAGTATGTGATTTAATTTCCATCTGTCCTAGCATGCTTCCAATAATGCCAGCGTCACCTGAATTGGTGACAGTTAATATGCCTACTTTAATAGTACCATAAGACACACGGGATCATGTCCTTCACACAGTATTTCCATGTGACTACACCTGTAGTAAGGCCGTAGGTTTTTCTCAGCATGGCGTGGTCCTCTCTGTGGAGGACCGCCTGGGCAGGCAGTTGTGGGTGAGGGTCACCAGGTTCACTTTCTCTGGCCTGACCATCTTCAGAGTCTGTAGGTACCTCAATATGTATTTCCCAATTTTCATACCGAGATAGAGCTTAGAGTAAATCGACTGTGGTGCCTCCTTCACCTTCTTTGTGACCATCATTTCCCTGCTGAGATGCAAGACAGTCCTCAAACTAGAACATACGGGGGCCACGGCGGGGAACGTAGGACTCTCTGCCTGTCAGTGAAGGCTCCATGCTGCCATGTACTGAGCAGGTCACACTGGTGATTTCAGATGAAGTTGGTGGTCTACTACCAAAACCAGTCCGTGGAAAAGTCTATGGAATGCAGCGGCCTTATCAGGAACCCAGCATGTGGATGTCACAGGAGCAGGCAGAGGGTCATCCCATGCAGATGGGAGCGTCATGAGTTTGGGTTGATATAACAACAGCATTTAGAAATGGCACTAAAAAACCCTTAACAGTCACTACCATGGAGTTGATTCTGATTCATCGCTCCCCTGTTGGACAGTGTTGAACTGCCTCTGTCGGTTGCTGAGACAATAACTTTTTATGGTAGTGGGAAGCATTCTCTTTCTCCCATGAAGCAGCTGGTGGCTTTGAACTGCCAACAGGGCTCCTGGAAACAGCCACATGCACGAGCAACTGTGCCATCATCAAGCAGTCTAGTTCATTTTCTCCCTCATGCCTCTAAACATTTTTCAGAGCCACCTTTTCTCACCGTCAGACTACCACAAGTCGAGTGGAAACCTCCCTCATATTTCACCTTTATTACTGCTGAACTCTCCACTTAATCTCCTCCCCCCCGCAACCAAATCCAGGCCTTAGCAGGTAGCCAGGATGGAAGATCTCATAAAAGCAATATAATCATATCACTCTTCTGTTTAATATCTGGCATGACCCCATGCCATCCAAATACAGGCCTAAACCCTTACAGATTCATGTGAGTCCCTGGGATCTGTACTGCTAATTCCTAGCCTCATTGTTTTCTACTCTCTGTTTGGGACTGAACTATTTTCAGCTGTCCCAATGGGCCATGCTCTCATGCCTCAGGGCCTTTGCAGATGGCTAACTGCCTGGAATATTGTCCGATCATCTCTCTGCCCCTTTCCATGGAACTCTTTGGGTAGACAGTCTCTGTTCACCATGACAGTCTCCATTTCAGTGTCACTTCAGGGAGGCCTCTCTGACATATACTCCACAGTGGTCCCAGTGTCCTCTCACCCCCACCCTTTTCTAACATGAATCATTATGATTTTAAAATACTCTTTTTCCTTGCCAGGCTATAAAGCTCATGAAGGAAACATCTTGTTTTGACTTGTGTGACACAAGTCAAAAGAACAACCTCACCTATGCCATACCAATGCAATGTCTGGGTTTGAATGTGTGTTCACTAAATAGTTGTATGAATAAATGATAATTGTATGCTAAGAATGTTCAGTACCCTATCCCACATTTCAAATTAGAAAGCAGAGGTCTAAAGAGATTTAAGTGTCAGGTAGCCTATCAAATGATATATCTAGCAGTCAAATTCCAAGTCTGACTCCCACTTTCCACTCTTCTGAACAGAATTGTCCCAGCAAATTAGTTATCGGGCTCCCTCAAAGGTCAGAGGGTACTCAAACTTTATGCATGAGTCAATAATGTGCAAAAATTCAGAATACTCCAGATGCAATCTGTGCTTTCCTCAGGACCCAGAAGGTCTTTCAAAACCTGCATGTGTGACTGCTGATTAAATATGGTGAAAGTTGCAAAGGATCATAAGGATGGTTCAGGATATTTCTGGTTTCTTCTCTCTGGATTCTAGACTTCCCCTTTATACTGATAGATGGCCTAGTTTACTTTCTGGACTGGGACATTTTCCATAGAAGAGCCACATTGTGTTAACCTGGATGAGGTGATATGGGGCCTTTCACTCATTCTAACAGGAGTTTTTTTCCATAGGGTCATCCTGGGTCCAGAGGAAAAGGTGGCCCTTTGATAATTAACAAGCATTTCTTGTTTACTTTAAAGCCTTTAAAATGGTCTATCTCACAGCAACAAAGCCCACATGGAAGAAGCACACCAGCCTGAGTGACCATGAGGTGTCAAAAGGATTAGTTATCAGGCATCAAAGAACTAAAAATCATATAATGTATGCCCACCTTCCTGATCTGATTGCTGGCGACAAATGTGTGCATAAGCAAATGTGGTGAAGAAAGCTGATGGCACCTGGCTATCAAAAGATAATAGCATCTGGGTTTTATACGCGTGAAGGTAAACAAGCAACCATCTAGCTCAGAAGCAATAAAACCCACATGGAAAGAGCACACCAACCTATGTGATCATGAGGTGTTGAAGGGATCAGGTATCAGGCATCAAAGAACTAAAAATTATTATAAATGAGGGGGAGTACAGTTTGGGGACCCAAAGGCCATCCATAGGTGAAGCGATATCCCCTTACAGAAGGGTCTTGGGTAGGAGACCAGTCAAGATACACTGTAGCCACAATGAAATATGCAACTTTCTTCTAGTTCTTCAATGCTTCCTCCCCCTTCCCCCTGCTATCATGATCCCAATTCTAGCTTATGAATCTGACTAGACCAGGGGATGTACACTGGTACAGATAGGAACCAGAAACATGGGGAATCTAGAACAGATGTTCCCTTCAGGACCAGTGGTGAGAGTGGCGATACCAGGAGGATAGATTGAAGGTGGAGTAAAAAGGGGGAACTGATTAAGGATCTACATATAACCTCCTCCCTTGGGTATGGACAACAGGGAAGGGGGCCACAAGAGATATCAGACAGTGTAAGATATGACAAAATAATAATAATTTATAAATTATCAAGGGTTCATGAGGGACACAGGAGCAGGAAGGGAGGGGAAATATGAGGAGCCAATACACATGAGGGCTTAAGTAGAAAGAAAATGTTTTGAGAATGGTGATGGCAACAAATGAACAAATGTGCTTTGCATACAAGGGATATATGTATTCATTGTAATAAGAGTTGTATGAACCTCCAATAAAATGATTTTTAAAAATCCCAAAACAAAAACCCCAAGCAATTCTTTGTGTCTCCTTTCTATGGGAAAGAACCTGTTAATTGTATTTCAGATTTCAGGGTAGGCAAAGAGGACATGTGATCATGGTGACTAGGACACCTGGCCTGGGGACCCCATCCCTTTTGTAAGATGCCACTCGCTGGTGCATCCACACAAGAGCCTCAGCAATAGAAAAGCACAGTCCTCCCTGGGCCACACCCATTACTCCACACCAGCTCAGTCATTAGCCACTTGTGATGATTGGGCACTTGGAATGCGATTAGTGCCAAAGGTGGAAGTGAAGATGGTTTGCGTATATTAGATCAAGAAAAACAACACCTCTCTCTTTTCACATTTTAAAATGCACCTATTAGGGAAATAAAAACAACATAAGTGACAGATGCAGCATCTCCATTTGGCATGCCGCTCTATGACATCCATGGAACAATATGTCGAGAGGTTCCAAATAGCATTAAAGTATTGATTTTCAGCCTATAAGTATGTAGCATGGATATCTTCTTATGGCAAGGATCAGGAGGGCCATCGCAAAGTATCTAGTTGGTGGCAGAACTGGGATTTGACCCTCCACCCCAAGGGTCAGATAATTTCCCTGAAATCAGTGAGTGGCCCACATGATACCAGTTTCATTGCAGTGGGAAGGCATCCTTGTTGGAGCCCACCACCAGAGCTTGGCATGTGGCAGGAGACCTTTAGTTCCATGTTATTTAGGCCCAAGTTGCTTGACTGCCTGGAACAAAAGATGCAACGATCAATACTGCTCAGACTTGGTGCTCTAGAAACACACAGGAGTGGAGCAAATGGCAGATGGATAGTCACCAGCTAGAATGATAATCCAGAGGTTCCAGCAAAGTACCACTGGTTGCTACTGTGTGCAACCTCCCTAGTAATTGAAACAAATGCAATTGAAAATAATTGTGTGCCCCTTTTTGTTACCTGTACTTACATCCTTATGAGTTTCAGAGAGATTGGAAGCAGATCATAATCAAAGGGGGCAGGGGACCCGTTATTCTTCCGATAAACACAACAGGGCAGATGGATGATAAAACTTAGCGTCACCCCAGGTAAATGGCAGACCAGGGTTCTCCAAAGTGAGTGACATTGCAATAACCTGGTGTGTGTGTGTGTGTGTGTGTGTGTGTGTGTAAAGCAGTTATTTACACTTTATCCTGGATTATGAGCTGTAGTACAAAACGTTTTCATTGCCAGGGGCCTTTGGGTAAAAAAAAATTTTTTTCTGAAAATGAGGCAGTAAGTTAAATAAGTTTAGAAACTGAACATTTAGACTGTATATTATATTAGCATGCTTTTTTCTTTTCCTCTGATTGGCTTTATTTAAAACAAACTGTTTGTAGTTATGTATTTGTCATCTAGTGGCCAAACATTTACGTTTACTTACATTTTTAAAATCCCAATTTCCCCATCTTTTCTTCGGTATCAAATTGAGAGGGTTCTTTGGGAGAGGAAACTAAACTTTATTCTGTGTTTGCAATACCTACCACAGGAGTTCAAACAGAATTGAGATTCAATCCTATGGATCTTTACTGATGATCAGAAGTCAACTTCATGTATTCTGTGCCAGCTCTGTGCCCGGAAGCCTTTGTGTTGTCTTTACAGAGCAGCAGCTGTTCTTATTGTTAGCGGCTGTCTGGTGGCTCCACTTGCGATGACACCATCCATAGGCAGCAGAATTGCGAAGGCCACACCTTCCTCCGGGTCACTGTTGGCAGCGGCCGTGTGTGCTTTCTTTCATGCTAAGGGGCTCGGTCGTCTGTCATAATCCACAGGGTTTCCACTGGTAAATTTGTAAAAGCAGATTACCAGGCCTTTCTTCCAGGTTCTTCTTGACCGAGAACCTCTGCTCAAACCTGCCCATCAGGGATATACAAAATAAATGAACTCTAAATAGAGGAGCCTAAATAATAATCTTAAAATTCTGGAAATTCTTGTCTTGATTTTTCAGATCAAGACACAGAGGAAAGATGGAGACATATGTCTCCAATCCCCAGCTCTCAGGAAGCAAAGCTAGGGATCAACTGTACAGATCAGGTTCCACAATTTGAGTCACCATATCAGAGGAAAGGATAAAGGGGGCAAAAGATGAAACAGGCGCAAGGAGAAAGGCAGAGAAACAAACTTGGAGAAGTCAGCACTGGTGGAGAGAAAGCTTACGGTAAGGAGAAAGGAGTGCATATAGAATTATAGGTCTTTCTTCTGCACGTGGTCTTTAAAAAAAAGGACAAAGCCAAGGGTCAGAGTTTCCCCAGAGGAAATTATTCCTGGCAATTTAGAGAGAACATTTCTAAAACGGCAGGTTAGGAACTCAGCCGCTGGCGGAGGATAGGCCCTTGGATGTTCCCCGTGGTCGCTTTCCTCTCTTGCCACCTCATTATCGCAGGGAACAATCTGCATGGCCAGTAATGAGGAGAGCTCAGTGCAGGCTGTCTCAGGGGGGAGTGGGGCCCTGCGTGGTGCTCAGGTCACAGGTTCAGGCCTGGAAGCTGAGGAGTGAGCTGTGAGGGGCTGCCCACCGTCCCCCTGGACCAGCAGTCCATTAGCCCTCACCCCTCCGCAGGGCAGTAATGAGAATGGGAGGAGGCCCCTCCACCCGCCAGACTGGCAGCGGATCACAGTGGGGGTGGGGTGGCTGGGCAAGCGTACATGCACCCCAGAGGAAGAGGGCATTTCCTGAGCTGACCCTGACCCACCTACTGTCTCGGCAGGTCGGCTTGCGAGTCAGTGTTTCTCAAAATGCTGGTTTCTCCCAATCTCTGCTCCAAACACAGAAGGGAACCCGGTTCGGTGTCAGGTTGCTAACCCCAAGGTCAGCGGTTCAATTTCACCAGTGGCTTGGGGGCGGGGCAGGGGGGGGAGGGTGAGGGGAGCATCTACTGTGAAGCTATGCAGTCTCAGGAAACCCACGGGGAGCAGTTCTCCTCTGTCTCAGAGGACAGTGAGAGGGCTCATCCTGTCATTTCCCATGCCTGCTTCTCTCAGGGATCCCATTCTCCTGAGGGGCAAAAAGCACAACTTTGGAACCAGCATTCTCTTTGTCACATGCGCCCTCTGTTAGCTCCCTTAGTGCCATGAGCTAGGGCACTGTAGCTCCTGCTGTAAGCTTCAACTTCCTCACATGGCCTGAGCCATCCTAATAATCCCAGCCAGACAGGCTTGTTGGGTTCATAGCTATCCCATGTAGTAAGAGTTAACAGGCAGTATTGTGGGGTGGGTGGGTGAGGGTGGGTACTGTGCTGTCCTTGTTTCCTGGCATTGTTCTCAGGAATTACCACAGAATGAATGGGTTTGAAAAACACACACACGCGCACACACACACACACATATATATAACCATATATATATATATATATATATATATATATATATATATATATGTGGTATCAGGGTTCTGGAGACTGAATCCAGGGCTTTGGAAGGCCCATACCATAAATTAAGCTTTGGGCTCCTCACTGGAAGATGTGATGGTTTGATCCCACTAGCTACAAGTGGCAAGTCAGGAGGCAGAAAAACAGAGCTCATACCTTATCTTGGCAGCAGTCTCTTTGGCTTCCAAGCAGCCTTGGTATACTGCTAACCACAAGATCAATAGTTCAATCCCACCAGCTGTGTCTCAGGATAAAGTTGAGCCCGTCTGCGCCTACACTATACAGTCTTAACAGTCTCAGAAGCTCTATGAAGACATTCTACTCTGTCGCCAGGAATAGGGCTAATGGCAGTGGGTTTGGATTTTGTGTTTGCAAGGTTATTATTCTTTCTTTGTTAGCTCTCAGGGACATATTCTTTCCTATTTCTTCTAGCGTCAAGTAATCCTAGGTGCTTTTTGGCAGTCCTTGGCAGGGAGTACCTGCACACGGCATCTGTCCCACTGTGGGAGGCTGTTTTTGTCTCTCTTCTCTCCTTTGAGGAGATACCACTTAGAAGGGATTAGGCCTCATCTGACTCTAGTGGTTCCTCATTACCTGAATGTACCACATCTTCCAGGAGAGAATCTACATCAAACAAGATCCCATTCACCTCCACAGAAGTTAGAATTTCAGCGTATCTTTTGGGAGGACATGAATCAATCCATAAAGCATGCTCGATGTTTTTTGCATCATATAGGAATTGGTTATGTGAGAGAGAGAAGAGCTGGAAATGCATGAGAGGACCTTGAGGTAAGCCAGAGATCAATAGTGGGTAGAAGCCACGATAACACCCAGGCTGAGGGCTATACCAGAGGAACACAGGTGAAGGTGGAGCTATGAAATCTCAAGGACTCATGTCTCGACTAGAAACTGGACTGTAGTGAAGCTACAGAAGAGGTGTGACAAAAGCTGAGAAAATCAGAAGTGAAAACACTCTGCCTCATCTTTCCTCCTATGTCCCAGTTATCCACAAGGCCTCCAGTTGGTCATATAGACTCAGAAACCCAAAGATAAGGGAGTTTGGAAATGCCATTTACCGCAAGCTTTTCAAAGAAAGGCAGAGAAGATATCAGAGAACAAATAAGAACACGGTTGGTACTTGTAGCAAATGGTCCCATGAAATAGGTAGGCTGTGTTTATCTTCTTTGTTTGACTTTACCAAGTATTCTGTCAATGAGTCATTAGTCATCCTATTTTACAGATGTGAAAAGTAAAGGCCAGAGATAGCTACTGGCAGTGTTTCAAAGAGGACAATGCTTGGTACTGTGGGATTCACAGAAAACCTCGAAGAGGAAGTTACTGGGTGGGTGGGTCTTTGTGAATAATTAGCAGTTTCTCAGACACAGTGTCTGAAGAAATATACAATCCAAATTGCTTTCACATGACCTGAAGAGAACCACTTGTCAAAACAGAACTATCTTCCTAGACCGTTCTGCTCCCAGCACCTACGGTCTTTGTCCCTTCATGTTGAACACTCACGAACACTCACATATAGATGGGAAAGGGGTGAAGAATGTTAGTTTCCTGTCTTCTTTGTTAGGTCTAAAGGGTTAAGATTGGGACTGTCACCACACATGTTACACCTGAATAGTTCCATGATGGGTACCATATTTATCAGATCATAAGATGCACTTCCCTCCCCCAAAGTGGGGGGGAAACAAGGGTGCCTCCTATGGTCCAAAGATGTGATACCCTGAACATTTGTTCACGATCCCATGCACCTGCTTCCTGTCCGCTGCTGTTTGCATGCTGTGGATTGCTGTGTCTTTGAAGGAAAGACCATCTCCTGGAATCTCAGTGTCACTCAGGCCACAGTGAGGACCTCCCTCATTTGTTAATGAAAGTAATAATGGTTCTTAACACCATTGTTGAGTTTATGCTCTTAAATATAACCCTGTTTTGCTTTATTTTAATAAATATTTTAGTATATTGGTACTATTTTGTTCAGAATATTTTTTTCTTGTTTTCATGCTCAAAAAACTGGGTGCATCTTATCCTAAAAATACGATACCTTTGGGCTGAGCTCCAGTGGTGTAGTGGTTGTGTGCAGGACTGCAGCCCACTGGGTTGGCAGTTCAAATCCAGCAGCAGCTCTCCAGAAGCAAGGCTGGGCCTCCTACCACCACCAGAGGGCGGTGATGCCCCCAAAAATAAATAAATGAAAATATGATACTTTCAAGAACACGTTGGCAATCTATCGTCACCATCTTCTTTGGTAGGCTTTTGTACTGAGTTTGATGGTAGACTTTGCTCTTGGTGTTACATATGCCTTTTCCACAGTAACTGACCCACCTTCCCTAGTACAACTCATCCTTATTTTTGACATGCAAATCCAATTATAATGGTTTCTTACTCCTCATGCACAGTCTGTCGGTAATCACCCCACTGCTTTCACAACAAATTGAAGATCCTTAGAATATGGCAGCTCCCCCCCAAACCTCCCCTTTCCCCCTTCTTGTGTGTCAGCCATATTGAATCACTGACCGTGCTGTTTCCTGCTTCCATGACTTAACATGCACTGCTCTTGCTGGAATAGCCTCTCCCACTGTCTGTCCTTGGCAGTGTCTATTACTTCCTAAGAGAACTTCTCCCTTCCCCACTGTGTCTCTTTTCACCGACAGGGTATATGTTGATACACAGAATGGGCACTCAGTCATCACGGCTTTGAATGTATATGAGTGTGTCGTCCTTTAATGGGTCGGTCGCTCTGTAAATGGTAACTGTTGCTTCATGTTACCCTTTTTCTGTCCCCAGTGTCTAACACAGAGTCTGGCACACCAAACCACACCAAAGTCACTGCCGCCGAGTCTGTGATGCCTCATAGCATGTCTATAGGACAGGGTAGAACTGCCCTTATGAGTTTTTGAAACTATAACTGTTTACAGAAATATAAAGTCTGGTTTTTCTCACCCAGAGCTGCTGGTGGTTTCAGACTGCAGCCTGATTCGTAGCCAAACAAACCTGTGTCGATAATTCCATTAGTTGGAGATTTAAAAAGAAAAGTCAAACTCATGTGTTCAAAGCCTTCACCTATGAACTATGCTTTCCACTAAAAGGCGGCTCTTAAGCCAAATGTACGGGAAGATGCCTGGGTAGGAGCTTGCTTCCAAAGTCAAACAAATAAGCTAAAAATCCTTACTGATATCGAGGCAATTCTGACTCCTTGTCACCCTATATGGTTTCTGAGACTACGAACCTTGACGTAAGCAGTCCTTCTCCTCCTCCCATGCAGCGGCAGGTGGGTTTGAACTGCCAATGTTGTGGTTAACAGCTCAATGCCTCACCCACAGAGTTTTGCTGGAGGTGTTTTGAATAAGCCAACCCCTGCTTCCTCACAGCACAGCCATTTTGTTCTGCTCTCTCTGCTCTGTAGCTCAGCAGACCCAGTTTAACCTGCCAACTTTATTCCTGGGAAAGAGCCCCATGCCAACCAATAAGGAAGCTCCTCGGCAGTTGAGGGTTCATAATTTCATATTTATGGCTTCTACAGTTTACCATGCAATTCAAGGTCCAAACTATACAGACTTGTGAGGTCGATATGAGGACAAGCTCTTAGTTCACAGGGGTGTCTAGTAGACCACCCAGCATCAAATGACTGTGCTGTTTCATTGTTCTTTCTCTCATCAAATGGAGAATTGATCCAGTCATTCCTTCCCCACTAGCCCTGAGGCAGTCTCTGAATGCCCCACAGTCTAGAGTGCACCAGGATGCCATAGGTAATCATAGCTTGCTAGAGGACTCTGAGGTGTCAGCCCTGGGCATTGTCATTGTGGGATGGAGTGCAAGCATCATGCTCTTAAATCAGACTGCCAGGACTGGATTTATGCTGTTAACTGGGACTTTGGACAGGTTGATACACTTCTCAGTGCTCCAGTGACCTCGGCTGGGGGTATATGAAGAATAATAAAGGTAACATGCAGTGTCAGGGCTTTAGATGAGCATATGTGGATGTTAATGTCAGATCATGTCCAATCCCCAGTGAGTACTGCATGACCAGGCTATTGGAGTCAGGTGGCTAATGGGTGTGCAAAGGGATATGCATTGGCCTGCTAACCCACTGATGAGGGGTGTGAGTCTACTCCTATGCACCCCCTTAGAAAATGCTGGTGACTGATTCCCCCCAAATCAGCAGCTGACTATCCTGTGGAACACGGTTCTACTCTTGACATGCCTGAGGTCTCTGTGGGTCAGAGTTGGCTTGAGAACAGCTAGTCCATAGTGATTCCAGAACCCCATCTGGAGAGTTAAGTATATGCCAAGGGTCAGTCTAAATGCTGAGTAAGGAAATCGAGTGATGAAAAGATGGAGTTGTACCCTAGCACACTGCTGGTGGGGCTGTAAAACAGTAAAACCCTGGTGGAAAGGGGTATGGCACTTCTACCAACAATTGGGAAGAGAAATAAGTTAGATGCAGCAATCCCTCTACACTGTGTATACCCTAAGGAAGTAAGAAATAAAGTACAAGTCAATATGCATACCCTCTTGCTCACCACAGCACTTTTCACAATAACGAGAAGTTGGGGAAAAACCTAAGTGCCCATCAGTGGAAGAATGGGTGCATACATTTGTTACATACACCAAATGGAATACTAGGCATCATTAAAAACTAATGAAGAGACTATTAAGCACTTCCTGACTTGGAAAATATTATTCTCAGTGAAGCTAGTCAATCACAAAGGGGCAAAGATTGTATGAGACCGTTGTTATAAAAATTCAAGACAAAAGTTTTCAAATACCTAAAGAAAGATTCTGATGGTTATACTGGGGGAAAGAGAGAGGGAAAGGAGAAGTAAACAGGTGTTTTCTTGGTGAAGGGGGAAATAATATCCTACAAAAAAGAGATGGGCAAAAAAAGAAAAACGAGAATGCTTGATATGTCGTGTAAGTTATTGACTGCAAAAATGGTGATCTGATAGTCAAAGCCAACTTGACGCCATGGAGTCATTGCTGGCTCATAGAGACCTTCTAGGTCAAGGTAACCCTGACCGTGTGAGTTCCTGAGACTGTGACTTTTGTGGGAGCAGAAAGCCGCATCTTTCTCCTGTGCAGCAGCCTGGTCGTTTTGAACTGCTCACCTTGCCGATCATAGCCCAATGCGTAACTGCTGCGCCACCAGACTCCTTTTCTGGTATGGAATCTTCCACTTCATTCACAAGAAAAACAACTTTTAAAAATGCAGTCCTGGTCCACTATCTCAGTTTACATGGAAATGGAGAAAAGTAAACAAAGCATTGTGGGTATTAGGATGATGAAAGCAAGCCTGCATGCAATGCTTTGAGAGAACAGAGAGGTGGGGGTCCCTGAGTCTGCTCAGGACCATCCGAGAAGAGTGGGAGGCATCACGGCACAACAGTGTGAACAGTGGGGCTCACTCTTACCAGAGGAGTGGGGGTTTGGCAGAAGGAATTATAAGAGAGACTATTTCAGATAAGCATCAATCTGCTTGCAAAGGCACAGAGTAAGGACCCCATGTGGCCCCTTCATGATATGCTAGGGGGCTGATGCATAGATTGTGACCAGAAGCAAAAACAGGACTAGTTAGCTGTACAGTCACACAATGGGAGGAACTATCCCGAAGTTTCTGTTGTCAAGCGTAGGAACCCAGATACATTTGTGTGACCATGGGCACTCCAATTGTAAAGTGCAGTGAAAGAAGGCGGGGTTGAGATGGGTGGTGACGCTTGCTGCATTTGGGGTGCTTATGTCAGTCAGGTATTGGACTGCTAATTGCAAGCTTGACAATTCACACCCATCAGTCACTCCTCAGGAAAAAGAGAAGGCTGTCTACTCCTGTAAATATTTACAATCCTGGAACCCCTGTAAAAGGTTGTTATGGATCTGCCTCAACTCGTTGACAGTGGGTGTTTTTTTCTTTTCTTTTGGTTATGTTTATTTTTAAGAGAAAAATTATCTATCTCAAATTTCATGAGGTTGGTGCAAGGCCCAAGTTTCAACATATTCTAGTAGAATATTGGCTCAGGAACCAATTCTGATTGGTCCTGCGATATCTTTTTAACTCTCTGATGCCTCCCCACCCAGGTTCCCAGTCCAGAGGAAACTCATTTGGCCTGCTGGTTCTCTTCCAATTACATAGTTTTATAAGGTCAAAATAAAAGTTGAGAGTCATTTTATCTTCCTCTTCACTGGTGGAAATTACAGAAGCAAGCTGCTTTAATGAGAAAAAGCACCAGGACGGGAAACGTGAAAATAGAAGTGTCAGCACCATCAGAGATTGCTGCTGCGTCCGGGATGCTGGCGGATGAGGTCTGGGTAGGACTGAGAAGTCCTTTGACAACAGCCTCTATCCCTGAACAAGTTGCCAGGCTTCAAGAGGAATAGACATGAAACGCAACATCCTTCCACCCTTATTAAGATTTAATCCTGCTTTCAACAGCATTGCAATGTTATTAAATTAGGTTTTATTATTTTTTTCCTTCCTTAAAGAAAAGGATTTAACTTTTGCTTTCCTGACATCATAATCAACATGGAACAGATGCAAAGGGGAAATTGCGTGGCCACTGGTAATGTGGACCTATACTTAACATGTAGCATGTGAAGTTATTAAAATGGAAATTAATTCCCTTTATTACTATCGTACCCTATCAATTAATTTGGTTGGAGGTGCCTATGAATATGCAATCATTCCTCCCACTGCCTGTCCCTTATTCTATGTGTGTGTTTAGAAAACACAGGCAAGGCAATAATAGGGAAGGTTTTAAATTCTTTTCCAAGTCTTGCTACCACAGTTTTTCTCTGGGCACCTTGGCAATGATGATAGCAGTGATAACGAACAGTGATTAAATTATTCTGACATGCTGGGTACTGTTCTAAGCTCTTTATATTCTCTGACTCATTTAATCCCCAATACATTTTTTAAGTTGAGTATTTTTGTTCTCCTAATATAAGTTGGACTGTCCTTGTTAAGTGGTGTACTTTGTTGTTGCTTTCCCATGATGAAGAAGAAGGTGAGGGAAGAAGGAAGGGATTCTCTCTCGGGTCACCCAGCTAGCAAGCGGTGGAGCTAGGATTTGGACCCAAGCATCCAGGTTCCAGAGTATATACCTTAGGACATTGAAATGAAGCTTAGAAATGCTTCTTGGTCTGATGTCATGGATAATTATTGATCAATATTATTGATGTCATCAATAATACATGTTTATTATAATAATATGCCATAAGAATGACATGCCCATGAAAGACTTCTTCTGTGGGAGGAGGCTTCTAACTCATTTTTTGCAGACATTGACTTCTGAGAAGCAGGGTCGCCTTCTTGCATAGCCTTGCAGACTCTGATATGAGGTTTGTCCTCCCAGAGTGAACAGGGCCATGTTTTATGATCTATTTCTTTAATCCTGGTTCCCCAGCAGCAACTCAACTGGCTTAGTTTCTCTTCACGTGCCTGCATACAACTGGGATTGTGGGAGGAAAAAGTCTGTTAAACCTGGCGAGGGAGAGCCCCGGTGAGAGACCATGCCCACAGCTGAGTGCATGCTCAGGAAGCTTTGAATCACATTTGGTTCCATTTAAAATCTACTTGAGAAACTGCAAGAGAAATTGTATATGAGGAAGAAATCCAAAATGAGAGGGGAACCAATTGTATGTTTGTTTTACAATTAAGTGCATGGATAGGAAGACACACTGTAGGCTATTTTATCACATGAATCCCTTCTATTATCTTCTCATATCCAATCTCTCAACAAATTCCAGCTCCAAGTTTTCCCTACACCAAGTTTGAGAAACCCTGCGCAGTTGCCTACTAAACATACAAAGGAAACTTTCATGGGCCTCCTCATTTTGTCTCCTAGCCATCTCTAGTTAATCTGCCACAGGATGACAATTTGTTATTTTCAGAACATAAAATATCTCAAGTCACTCTTTTGCTTTAGTAGTGAATTAGTTAGGGCAGGGGTGCTCACGCTTTTTGAGCATGTGAGCCACTTATAAAATGATTGAGTCAAAATGATCTACCAACTACAAAAATTCAAAACATATTTTTATATTTATTACATTTATTCATAAATGCATTTATTTATATATACAATATATGCTTATGTATATTGCACAACACAACTGACTATGCACATTTTTTGTCATTACCTGAGTTTACTCTGATGACTTGCACTGAATGGAATGAGACAGGCATGCATAGTCTGGACAGTAGCTGCTAACAGCCAACTCAAGCACACTTCCAAATAATCATAAGTCATGGTGGAATGGTACTTGGACTTACTGATCTTTATATGGGAAAAGGTTGACTCACATAAAGAAGTGGACTTGAATAATGTAGTCAAGGAGGTAGCACATTTTCTCATCTTTGGGTACTTTCCCTCTGCGAGTAAGTTCCAGAACTGTTCATGTGCTCTGGACTTCAGTTGAATGTTGGCTTGTATTGTTAAAATCTCCCCTTCCCATGAAAGTGATACATTTTTGTCTCCTTACTTGGTCCAGCTCTCCCACTCATTTTAATACCTTTTCTTATGTTTAAGAGAAAAAGAAGTCTAAAAGTTGGCCATAACTTAGCTTGTCAGATTTGCTGCACTTATCACGGCTGTTTGCACATGCATTTGATACCTTACATTGCATCTGGTTGGCTGTGATATACATCAATAGGCTTACATCGATTTTTTAATGTCATGCAATCTATGCACACTACATTTGCAATCTACTAGTAGCTGGTGATTGACATATGGAGCACCCCTGGGTTCAGGTATGCTAATGACTGGAGCAAGGAGTGGTGGTGGCATTTTCTAAGAGGATTGCTCTACTGACTCACTCTAAGGTCAGTGATTCAAATCCACCAGTTTCTCCTCGGAAGAGAGCTGAAGGTGTCTGCTCTAGCGAAAATGTACAACCTTGGAAACCATAGAGAGAGTTGCTTTCCATTGGAACTGTCTTTAAAGGACTGAGGAGAGCTGTAGCAAAGGGGTCCAAAAATGTGTAACTCATACACAAGAGTTATGAATGACTTGAGCAAACAAATCCCCCCCCCCAACTTATCAATAAAGGTGTCATTTGCAGCCTTTGACACATGTCCAAGAAGCTCCAGGCTAGATTTCCTATCACCCAACCCTGAAATGGAGGTTCATGAAAAAGTGACCTTTTAGTAATTTTCCAAGAAAAAAAAATCATAGAGAAGTGAGCAAGTAGGCCTCACAGGGGACTGGAATTGTGTGAGTCTGGATGGACTAGAGAAACAAATCTATAGAAGATCATATGTATATAAGAAAGAGTTTTATGTACAAAAGTGGGTGAATATACAATCGATTTCCCAGCCCAGTCTAGATCAAGGCCATAAGTCAGATATAAGCCAATATGTTTGATACCAATCTATAAAGTGTTCTTCAGACTCATAGAACACATGCGAAGACACTGAATGCAGGAAGATCTCAGGTCAGTGGGTGAAAATCCTTGTTGATCCAGTGGTGTCGTAAGCATCTCAGCACTGGCATGGGTCTCCATGTGGCTTCTCCAGCTCTAGATAGCTGGCTCCATCAGCGTCTCTTCATGTGTCTTGTCCACAGGGATGTCTCACAGGGAGTGAGCATGTGTCCCACCTCCAGCAAGCTATTTATCACCTTAGGGTCTCCGATAAGGTCATCAAGCTACTCCCTGATTGACAGGCTAGACTCTACTCCTTCACTCTTCATCCTCAAATTGACACAGATTTTGGAACTACAATAAAAACCAAGCAAGAGAGACATATTAAGTTAACTCCCAGGATAGTAATTTAGCTTAATTACACAGGGAGATTGGCAGCCCATTGGAGGTATGCAACCCACCTCAGAGTTGTTCCCATTAGAAAAAACAAAATCCAGAAACTGAAGTATTTCTGCAGTATGTCCACCTTTCATTGGTGGAGGGATACCTCTAGGGAGACCTACCTTCCAAGTGTGTCTGGCTCTCCATCTGCAGGTAAAGGGGGTTCTGACTCACCAAGAGCAGCCTACTAGGGAGGAGATGCATGCGCCAGCAGTTGGGAGAGCTCAGCTGGAGTCAATGGGGAGGAAGAAGCCAAAGAGGTTCAAGGATATATGGCTAGAGCACTGCCCATGGCTTTTGCTAGAAGGCACCTCATTCCATTCCTCTGGGAAAATCCATGCCAGAACACCCAGGACATTTTTATGGGTAGACGAAGGTATGAAGTGACATCTATTATGTCTATTATCCTTCATTGACTGCACCAAACAACAAGGAAACCTGGGAAATATAGTTCAGCCGGGTGTCCATGAAGAAGACCACGGAGGTTCTCTACCACGAATGGCCTCCTTTAAAACGTGGAATAAATTCCGTTTAATCAACGAATTGCCACTTATTTGGCCTGAGGCTTCCTCTTCAACCCTTTTGCTGTCTTGGTACCTCTCCCTATTTCATTCCACGGAATTTAGGTGCACTGCTATTGCTGTGTCATGTCCTGGGCTCTGTGACTGTAAACTAGCTTCCTCTAACTCTCATGGGACTGTTGAGAAAATTACTAGTCACCCTCAGGCCTAGGGCTGCCAATAATTTTGTTATGATAATAAAAGTGTTCATTTGACCTTTAAATGGGGGGTTTGATGGATTGCAATAAAGTAGATAATGAAACTGGTCACCTTTCCTGGAGGCTCTCAGAGCCATAGTTGGCCTCAGCCTTAAATAAAAGGAAAAACTGTCCTTCCTCGGAGTAGCCTGATGCAGCAGAGAATGCCCTGACAACCGAGTAGTCACTTCCTTGACTGGAAACCACTGACACAGACCAACTGGAAGCAAAACAAGGTAGATGCACACTGACCCCAATAGAGCAGAACTGTTCCACAGAGTTTTCAAGACTGTAAATCCTGACATTCTGTGGACGGGCTGGTAAGTTTGAACGGCTGATGTTGTGATTAGCAGCCCCTTCCCCCTGCTTAGCCCACTGTGCCATGGGGGTCCTTCAATCTGACTCCGCTCTCCCTTTGTACGAGCTAGCACCACGACATCAGGTATAATAAGTGTGTGCAAGCACTTTAGTTTCTTATCTGTATATGGGCTGATTGGTTTATCTTCTTCATGGGACCGTTAAGAGAATGAAAGGGGTTAATACAATAAATGTGATTGTGTGTGACAGCAATCCCCACCACAGACCATGCTGTTTCATAACGGCCCTTATTACTACTATGGGACTGTCATGATTCAGGGATAAAATTCTCACCTGCCTTCTAATTCTCAGCCCATGTACTTCATGAGTAGACACCCCCCATCTATTGATAGAGGCTTTTTGTATTGTTAGGATTTTAAGCAGATTTCAGCAGACATTGGACACTCAGTGAAACTAGACAGAAAGGTCTGGTAATCTACTTCTGAAAGGCAACCAGCACAGGTCCCGTGCAAACAGATGGTGAGTATGCCTCAGAACCGACAGCATTTTAGTCCTCTTTGCCTGTGGTGTCTGTGAGCTGAGGGCCAGCCTGACAGCAGGTAGCTACCACCACTACCACCACCACCACCACCACCACCACCACCACCACCACCACCACCTCCACCACCACCACCACCACCACCACCACCACCACCACCACCACCACCACCACCACCACCACCACCACCACCACCACCAC